>RPFO01001131.1:0-22210 GCA_009746045.1 Mesostigma viride | reverse complement strand
TTTAATATAGTCAGTGGCTTTGGCAGACACGATAGTCTTGGCCTGCATTGAGGTTGTGGAGGAAGGGGAGAGCATGATCCTGAGTGAGGTTTGTTGCAGCCCAGGTGTGTATGTTTCCCCTTTTGGCAGTGTGGAGTCCCCTTTAATTCTGTGACACATGGTCTGGCATGGAAGATTGGGGAGCCCACTTTTTGTGGTTTTTGTTTGAGAACAAATTTTAATCTGAGCTTTTTGGCTCCCTCTGGCACGTCCCATGAAGGGGTGACAGGCGGTTTGTATTGAGGGTTTTTGGGGTTGGGCAGGACCCATTCCTGCCTGGCTTGGTGGACAATGGCCATCAGCCACTTGGTAAACCCTTTTTGTGTTTTGCATTCTTGTATGACGTGGGAGATTTGGTGGGGTGAGTGCATGGCTATGTCCCACTTACCCAGCCCAAAGGCTGAGGGATGGAGGAACTGGCTGTGCACTAACTTGTCCAGATCAGGGATCTCCCCTGGTGCATACTGAGTGTTGACTGCCTTGATGACAGCATCCATACCAGGGACAATACTGGAGAGAGGGATTTTAAAGTGGTCCAGAGGAACTGCACCCACCCCTGTGACACTGAGCTCATTAGCTGAGATAAGCACCCCAGGATAGGATACAAAAGGTTCCCCCAACAAGGTGTTACCAGAGTACCCCTCCACCACCTGGAAGGGTGTCTGAATACCAAGTATAGGGAGCATCACTTGTCCCACTACATCCAGTGAGCTTTGGCCTGAGAAATCCTGCACCCGTGCCCAAAATGAAGGTGCAATCTCAAGACCAGGGATGGCTTGTGCACTGATCACACTGACCTGTGCCTGAGTGTCTATTGCCAGGGTCCAGGGGTCCTGACTAGTGCACACAGCTGAGACTTTTGCCAACCCTGCGGCCACAGCAGCTTGTTGCTTATGTGACCTGTGTAATGCTTGCAAGGCGACTGCCAATCTTGACCTCAGAGCGGGAGGGTTGGCAGACAATTTGGTGCCTTGGGGCTGAGCTAATGCTTCCAACCCAGCTACCTCGTGCCTGGTTAAGCAATCCCCAGGTTGTGAAGTGGGCCTGGCTTCACTGAGGGTGGAAGGGTTCACAGAGGGTGCTGTGGTGCTGTCAACAGCAGTAATTGGTGGCTCAGAGCTACTGCTGGGCATGCTGGAGTTGCCAGATAGAAGTAGTGAGTCCATGCTTAAAGACTCTTCCCCAGGCACGTCTGCCATGGGAGAATAATACTTCTTAATTCTATGACAGCTCACCCTGTGACGCTTCCCATTGATATTGTGCTTGACCTCCACGGTCTTGCTGTTTTTGGTAAATCCACGGATGGTAACTGGACCTAGCCAAGTTCCAACCTTACCAAAGCTGTTTTCCTTGTAATAGAGAACTTGATCACCTTTTTGGAATACTGGCCTGGAATGGGTTTTATCTTTTTCTGCCAGTTTTGCTGAGGTTTGTGCACGTGCAGTGTTGTACAGTGCTATCACCTCTGGGGGATATACACCTGCCTGCAGGCCTGCTGGGATTACTTCACCCCACGTGGCATGCAAGACAGGTCTCATGTTTAGGGTTGTGCACATTTCATGACACCAGAGTGCCCTGTCACAATAGACCCCTGAAGTAGCATCCTTGGAAGGATTTTTGGCTAGTAGGGTTTTGACAGATCTGATGGTTCTTTCAATGACCCCCTGACCCTCATGATCTTCCAGCCCAGCAATCTCTATTGCTTCACACCCTTCCAGGTCAGTCAGACAGGAAAATTGTTGATCAAGCAAAATTCTGTCAACTGGGTAGAATCTGGGTAAAGCAATCATGAGTGCAACACGTAGCTGCCCTGCAGACATGCCAGGTAGGGGTTCCATTACTGTGAACCTGGACCATGAGTCTTTTAGGATCAGGTAGGGTTGGACATCTTTGTTGATGTGCATCACATCCCCCACTATCATGCCCCTATTGGTGGAAGGAGTTGCAGTATGCCATTTTTGAGGTTTGGGGCTATTGAACTGACATTCTTGACAGTGTTGTCTAGCCAGTTTTACTGCATTCCTGAGTTGTTTTCCCATGCTACTACCCCCCAGCCGTCTGGCCAGTTCCTCAGCCACTGTTTCATGACCCATGGCTAGGTGCAGCTGATGAGCAAGCTCCTTGATATCTATGGAGTTGTCAACAGTAGGGGTTAGTGCTTTTATGTAAGGTTCCAAAACAGGGTGTTGGGAGGACAGGAAGGTTGCTGCCTCAAAATCAATTATGCCCTGGTTGCCATCCCCAATGGTAATGAGATCATCATCCTCAGAGTACATAAGGTGAGTGAACTCACATTGATTTGGGTAGCGAGGCCTGTTGCAACGGCTGCCTGGAGGCCCCAGGGGATGACGTGCGTGCCAGCAGCCCGGGCAGAGATCCACCCCGTTGGCCAGGGAGTCGTTGTTGGGGCAGTTGTGCCGTGCGTGCCCTCGTTGGAAGCACCTCAGGCACCTTATGGACCCCCCAGGGTTGCCAGGCTGGTTGTTGTTGTTGTTGTTGTTGTTGTTGTTGTTTCCCTGCTGGGACCGGTTCTGGCCCTGCTGGGACCTGTTGTTGTTGTTGTTTTGGCCCTGTTGGGACCTGTTGTTATTGTTGCCCTGCTGGGACCTGTTGTTGTTGTTGTTGTTGTTGTTGTTGGGGTTGCCATGCAGGGGCACACGGTGCCACGTGTTGCCACGCCCCTGAGAGCCACTGCCCCCTTGGTGGGAGGACTTGTGGGTCTTGGGTGCCCCCCCTGGCTGGCCTGCCCCTTGCGTTTGTGGCCTTGGACACCCTGGACCTTGGGGTCCTGGGCCTGGTTGTTGCCAGTACCCAGGGGGTCCACTGCCTCCTCGATATAGAGCATGGCAGCTCTGAAGTTGTCCCAGAGGGACTTGAGGCCTGTAAGCAGGGTAGCCAGGACAGAAGGTTGCAAATTAGCTTTTGTTAGCCAGGTGTGGATGAGATACCTTGGTTGGAGCTTGAGAAGCTCAAGGTCTTTCTCAATCATTACCCTGTATGTTTTTGCATCCCCAGAGAGGTTATTCTTGTTCACCTTATATGCAGCAAGCCAGTTGAAACGTTCTACTGCTTCCATGTGGTTATTGGTAAGCACTAGCTGTTTCAGATCAGTGATAAAGGTAGGCCACTGTGCAATGGCTGCTTCAGGTGTCAGGGTACGTTCCTGATAGGTTTGAATCAATGCTCTGATTGCAGGAGATGATTGATGGAATGTGGAGGAGGCCCTGAGAGCCTTAAACTGATGTCTAAGGTTAAGACCTTCCATCCCATACTCCAAAGCAAAAACAAATTGCTTAGCTTGTTCAACAGTGTGACCCTCAGGCAAGCCAGCAATATTGATTTTGGATTCCTTTTTATGAGGGTTAAACACACCTGTGAGAGGGGGGTTGGCCCTCAAGAAGCTGTCGGTTGCTTGTTGCAGGCGGGTGGGGTCCAGGTTGATGGTCCCCCGCTCATACCGCGACATCAGGGCGCGCAGGCCCTCGACAGTTTGCAGCTGGTTAGCTGTTAACTGCTGATCTTGCAACGAGGCCAGCTGGGCCTGGAGAATGGCGAGCTGTTCCAGGACATCCCCGCTCCTTGGGGGGCCTCAGCAGGCCTGTTGGGTGCCTGTGGCACCTCTGCACCTCCCCCCAGGGCCTCCTGGGGTCCTGGCCACCCCCCTGGTTTGGGAGGGGGCCCCAACCCACAGGGCGAACCTGGGGTGGTGGGGGAGGGGGAGGGGGGGTCATGGTGGCCCTGGGGGAGCCCGGGGGTGTCCGGGTAACCCCACTGGGTCCAGCCCCATCGGTGGAGGGGCGGGCAGGGGTGTCTGCCTCTGCTCTCCTCCTGGCCTCCTCCCGCATGAGACGCTTCATCTCCTTGCGTACCTCATGCTCCCGGAGGGCTGCCTGAAAAGCAGCCTCATCCTCGGGTATGTCAGGGAGTGGTTCTCCCATGATCATAGCAGGCCGGACTGGACAGTCCGCCTCTTTGCCCTTCCTCGCGCCCAGGGCCAGCAGTCCCTCCTTGTACTGCAGGGGTTGGGGGGAGAGGGTTTCTTGCTGGTGGTTTCCAGCGGGGGGGCTTCTTCAGCTACCACCCCATGTTTGGCCAAGATGGCCTCCGTGACCCTGGCTTGGGTGATGGAGGACATGGTTTTAAAGTGTGCTGACCGAGCAAGCTCGGCCAGGTCTTGACTGTCCGCATAGTCCATGGGATAGTCAGCATTTTTTAAGAGGTCACGTAACCGCTGGGTGGCCTCGCGGTACGCGTCCGCCATCGCCTGGTGGGTAGCCAGGCGACGGGCGGCTTCCTCTTCATATTCTTGCCGCTTAGCGGCGAGCCGAAAAGCCGCCTCTCGGCGGACCTCTCGGTCCCGCTGCCGCGCTCGGCGTTCTTCATTTGCCACCAGCGCGGCCTGCTCGACCGCCAGGAGCGCTGGGGTAAGATTGATCTCAGTCTCCCCATCGGGGAGACTGGCAGTGTCGGATACCTCATCGTCGGACATTGGTTGTCCGGCGATGGGTTCCACAGGTTTTCGCACCACCCGTGCGAGTTTAATACTCTCCATGTCCTTCTTCTTGCGAAGAAGGGACGCAGAGGGTCGCCCAAACGTTAGCTCAATGTGGTTATGTCCCTGGGCGAAAGGGACATTAAGGTTTGATGTGGCGGGACGAAAGGTAATCGTCCCGTCCGGTGCCACCGAGGCCGTCTGACGGGGCATACGCTCCCGAAGAGATGGCAACGTGGGGCCGGACTGTGGAGCCTCAGTGGGGTTTACCACCGAGGTCTCCGCAGCCATGGCCGCGCCAGCCGTGGTTGCGGCTGGGGCGACCGCCGGAGTCGAGGGTAAGCCGGTCTCCCCGGGGGGAGCCGTCTCGGCCTCCGGCCTCGCAGGGGAGGGGGGTAGGTCGGTCGGCTTTGCAGCCGCCGTCCCCTCGTCCTGGCAACCATTGTAAGTCTTTTTGTTCTTTTTCTTTTTCTTGGAAATGGCCGCATCGCCAGCCGGCTTCTTGTTGTTGTCTCTGGGCATCCGCCGATCCTGCCCATCATCATCCTCGTTGTAGGTAAGCTTCTTAGCGACATTCTTGTTCGTGATAGCCATGGTAGCAAATAAAATTCAAGTTAGAATGCGGTGGGATATATTGCTTGAGAACACTGAAAGCTTGGAGCAATGAATTGCTTGGTTCATTAGAAAATAGGTTTACCCTTTATCAACGTTCCTCTCACCGGCTGCGCCGCCAGTGACCGTTGGGTGCAGACCGTTGGCCCGAGGCCACACGATGACAGGTAGCCGTCTAGTCACTGCATCGTGCGATCACAGATCAATGCACGCTGCAGTACGGTCCCTATCTAGGATACTCTAGTACCGTCCAATGACAGGACACTACGTATACTGGGTACTGACATCTGTCACGTACCTCAGTACCCAAAGTACCTATCTAGGGAAACGTATGCGACTCGACTAGCATTCCTATCTGCATAGCCCACGTGGTATTTATATTCACGTACCAACGTAGGTTTACAAGGCTTATTCATACGTTGTATTCACAATGCCTTTGAGACTTAGTCTACAGCAAAGCATGGAGACTAACTGTACCCCTTTGGGACGCTAGGACTTCTATGTCATTGGTGGGAAGGTCCCTTGTAAGGCGAGCGAGAAGGGTGGATACGACGATTTCGCGCCTCTTGGCGGGAGTGAGCCTTGCCCCCCCGGAAGACGGGAGGGCGCTAATCGCGTTTTCGTCCCACTGATTGGCTTGGACTCGCTTGATCTCTTCGGCGAGCGCCAGGTGCACCTTATCTGGCACCCACAGGCTCCCAATCAACAAGTAGGGAGGCAAGCCCGGAGTAGGCGCGGGAGCGGTGGCGGGGGGGATGACGGGCGCCGAACTCGTCGCAGGCGCTGAAGGAGGAGCGGTGGCGGGGGGGTGACGGCCGCCTGCTGAGAAGTGGCGGCGGGGGAGGTGGCGGAGGGAGGTATTTGCGATCGCGGCACCGTGACATCGTACAAGTACCCGTGATCCTTGCTCTTCCATTGGACTGTGAATCCCGTGACCGTTTCTCCCTGAATCCCCGTCGAGGTCCAACTCGTGACGAAAGCCATTCCTCGGGCTATATCACTGGGCTGTATATCTTCGGGCCGTCTCGACACTGGATAATCAGGAAACGTTGCCCAGTCAAGATACTTCGACACATCCGATCCCTTCCATGTGCCGCTTTTTGGTTTTTTCGGGTCTGAAATGTTGCGGACTGAAAAAAACGCCTGGCTGCGGTGTAAACACCTTTTTCCTGACGAAGTCGCCTCTTTCCTTGTTTATCGCATACATATCTTTCGTAGCGGCGTTCACACTAGAGAAAGTTTGACCAATGATCGCAGCCGCCGTGGCGGCCTGGCCGGAACTCTGCGCTACGGACTGGAGGGCGGAGGCGGGGTTCCTGAAATCGGGGTTGGTCAGCGTGTAAAAGGTCCGTGAACTAGGGATGGCTTTGCTGGTCACGTCGGATTTGAACCAGCAAGACCCGATCGATGGGTTTTGTTCGTTCGCGCGCCACGTGAACCCCGCGCACCGGTTGCTATCCCTCGCGCATATGGCGGCACATTCTTGCATAGTCTTTCCGGACACGGAGTCCTTATCTTGCCCCGCGGGGACCACGTTCAAACCGAACCCTGACCACGTGACCTTGTTCTCGATCCCCCAGGCCCTGTTGTTCACGCTCGGCGCGGCGGGCGTGCTGGCCTTCTCCCGTTCGAGCCACAACTCCAGACCTCCTTGAACGAACGTGCCCGTCATCACCGCCCAGTTCCTCACTTCTACGTCGTTCGACACGTTCTTTATGTAGTACACGGTCTGGTCTTGAAGATACTCTCGAGGAAGGAAGACGTACACGTCGCTGATGGAGATCACTTTCAACAGAACGACGGCGACATACAATAGCAAAGTCCCTTCTCTGACCTTTCTCCGAACATACCACAGATCCTTGAGACGTTCTACGACCAGTTCTTGGGGGAAATGTCGATTGCGAACTCCTTCTGGTACATTACGCACGTCATTCACGTTCCACTCCTTTTCTAGCACCTGCGCTTGTTTTTCTAGCGGGAATTTCGAGTCCACGGCCTTCGCGAGCAAAACAGCGTCGTACGGAGTCTCCGTCGAGAATTTGTGAAAACTCCTTACTGCTAACCCTGCTGCCCCGACCGTCCACGAAGCCACTATCAGATTGACGTTTGTGTCGAGCACTATCTGGGGAACCGACATGTATTCTTATGTATTCAGTGGAAATAAATGAAGAGTACTATTAAGATGACGTATGGTAGTTCACCCCCTTCCACAACGATGGCCGGATTTCGAGAACGATCGCCTCGCGAATTCGCAGGCGTTCATCAAGGACTACTTCGAGGGCAACATTCGCTGGAACCCGCCCCCGAACACAGGGAGGTGGGTAAAAACACGTGCTCGAGGACCCCGGCGGACATGAAACAGGCCCCCCAGCAGGCCGTCGTGAACATGTACCTGCGCGGGATCGCGGAAAAGGGGAGCAATCACCGCGGCTTCCTCGCGTGGCACTCGACCGGGTCGGGTAAGACATGCACGGTGTTGGGCGCGATCGAGGCGTTTTGGGATTCGGGAAGGAAGATCTTCCTCGCAACGAGCAAGGAGAACGCGTCCAACAACTCGATCGCCGGGTACGCGAATTGCGCGTCGATGTTCCCGCGCTTCAAGAACATGACCAAGAACGAGGTCGCGAATCTCGTAGCTCGGCGTGTGGAAGAACACCGAATCCTGAGTTTCACCCAGCTAGCCCATCTTCTGGACCTGTACCGCGGTCTGCGTGACAAGACGCGAGCGAGGAGGTCCCTTTTGCAGAACGCCGTTCTGATCATGGACGAAGTTCAGAACCTCTTTTCCCCGCCGTCCGGTCAGGCGAACGAGTACAGGACGCTGCTCGAGTTCCTCGAGAAGCCGTCCGAGGACAACCGCGGTTTGTACATGGTCATACTTAGCGGCACCCCTGGGCGGAACGAGGAAGAGATTTACCGCCTTCTGACAATGATCAAGGGGAAACCGGTCTACCCCGAGTCGCCTTTGAGGAGTTCCGAGGCCTTTGTTCTTTCGTCGACTACGCCGGGGACACGTCCGTGTACCCCTCGAAGAAACCGGACATGTTGCACTTCGTCGAAATGAGCCCCGAACAACGCAGCTCGTTGGCTCGAAAGTTACGAGAGGAGCGCCCGACCTTGAATCGAGACAGGTTTTTGTACGAGGCGCGGCGAGTCACGAACTCCCTCAGCATGCTCCGGTTGTCGCCTCGTACGCAAAGAGCCACTTGGACGTCCTTTCCCCGAAAATCGCGTGCATCGTGAAGGAGATACTTGACCACCCGAAGGAAAAACACTACCTCTACTCTGCGTTCAACGCGTACGGCATCAAGTACGTGGCGACGATACTAGAAGCAGAGGGGTACAAGCCGCTGCGGATGTACGGAGAGGCGCCGGACAGCGAGGGCAAGCGGTACGTGATGCTCGGCTCCGACTCCGTCCCAACGACCGACTCGGCATTGAAGCACGTGATGTCCGTGTACAACTCGGACGCCAACGCGCAAGGCCAGCTTTTACACGTGGTGTTGGCGCGGAAGAAGTTCAACGAGGGCCTGGACTTAAAAAGCGTCCGACACATCCACATCATGGAGCCGTTGCTCGACGTCAACGCCGAGAGACAGGCGATCGCGCGCGCGGTCCGCCACTGCTCTCACTTGCAGCTGGACAAGAAGGAATGGACCGTGACCGTGCATCGGTACATCACGATCGACGGGGTGGACGACCGGGTCACAGAACGCGCTCATAAAGAGAACGAAAGCGAGGGCGTCAGCATCTACATGGAGAAACTGAGGAGGCGTCCATCGACTGCCGTCTCATGAACCGGGTCCACAACCAGGAGGATTGGATGAAGGCGGGGCTGCGAGAGGGTCCGATCGTGTGCCCCATGACCAGAGGGGAAGAAATGCGGAAGTACCTCAAGGAACGCGGTTTGTCGCTCATCCAAAAGACTCTCAAGTTCGCAAAACGCGTCGTCCTCGCGGCGGGACACAACCTCAAAGAGAGCTTCAAGGCGGACCTCGAGTCGATCAAGGCGATCGCGAAAGTCCTGATGGTCGACCGCGAAAGCGCCTATGGGATGCTGAAGGACACTTCCAAGGCCGTGTCGGACGCAAGCGTGACCGAAGAGGTCCAAGACGCCATCAAGGGCGTGGAGATCATCACCGGGTACGGCAAGAAGCCGATACGGCAGCTCGTTTTGGAAGGCTACTGGCTGGCCTAGTGCAGCCCGGTGGAGATCTTGCGCATGGTCGTGGTCCTCCCCGTGAACATCACGAACACGGAGTACGACGCCGCGATCACCGCGCACTGCACCAGGAGAGAGACCGCGTCCTTCCCAGGGGCCTTGAAGGCGGCCGTCCAGAGGGGCACCGAAATGAGCGTGGCTGCGGACGCGAGCATAACTATCGTAGAGGCCTTGTTTTGGTAGTTGGCCGGGGCGACCTCGACCTCACCTTTTTCGTCCAGCTTGAGTTGCTTCCTGTCCCAGTACAGGGATTTCAGGTGGCCCGGGTACGACGACGGCGTCAACCGCGACTCGAAGTCGTGAAAGAACGCTTCATGGAGCTTCTTGATCTTGGCTTCCTTTTCTCCCTTCGCGGATATGGCGATCGAGGCGTCGTTGGAAATGCCCGCGATGTATTCCATCGGTACGGCCATGCCTTTCATGAGGGTCCAGGCCACCGCCTCCGTGGCGATGCTCAGAGTCGCCGCGAGGGCCGACAGCATCACGGTGCCAGACGCGACGTGTTTCCATCCCACGAGCCACAGAAAGATCGTCACGGCAAACGATATCAAGGTGGGGGTCAATAGGAGTCCCGTGGTCTTGGCGTCGTCGATTTCGAGACGCGGAATGGCCTTCTCCTCTCCCATCACCTTGTTGAACGTGTCCGCGTAAAACGGGAGGACGAACAACTTTACGAACCCGTACTGGGTCGCCAAGATGACCGTCATACTGGCGAGGCCGGACACGAGGACCGTCATGAAGCCCGTATCACCCTTCCCCCTCCTGGATAACGCGAGGAGGGTAAGGGACGGCCCTGCGATCGCCAAAAGTACGAAAATGAGCGTGCTCATCCACTTGTTTCCCTCCCCCCCGTTTCCATGTACACGTCCTCGGCGCTGACGCTCGGATCCTTCACCTCTTCGAGGAGGACGTCCGCTACCGCGTCCAGCCCCATCTCATCTGCCGTGACGGGCTCCGTCGTCGACCCGAGCTTACTCTTCACCTTCTTCTCCATCGTCCGCTTGGCCGCGGTCGCGATCTCTACGCGGACGTAGCCGATCAAAAGCAACAACTCGACGCCCATCACGAACGAGGACATCGTGATCGCGTGCGACGGAATCGACAAGTCTAAACGCACCATTGTTTCTATAAATACCAGCGATGTTTTTTACGCGCCGCGGATCTCCTCTTCACGAGAAGAAATCAGCGCACGATCGACTCTCGTGAGACTCCTGGCCTGGACTCGGTAGTTATCCTCCGAGTTAGTCGATGCCCTGCGCCCTCGGATGTTCGGTATCACGGACTCCCGGAACGACCTGCGGATCTTGCGGATTTTCATGTGCATTTTTTCGTCTATCGGCACGGACCAGCAGGCGCCCATCGAAAGACTTCATTCATAATATCTCCATCGATTTATATACAATTGACCCTCGATGAGTCCCAGACCGGACATGTACTTCATGAGCGTCAAGAACGAGCTTGAGCCGTACCCTACAAAACGCGTTTCTGCCGGCATTTCCCTGCAAAAAAACGGTCGGACGTTCCCGCTCGAGATTCACTACAAGCTCGTGAAGAGAGTGCTTTACGTGTGGGTGCCCATACCGGAAGGGTACGAGAGCAAATTCATCGAAAAACTCCGAGCACGAGGAATCAACGATCTCGCCTATTGCCAGATCGAGTGCAGGAAAAGGGACTCGGAACACACTCCCAAGTCGACGGAGCACCTCGGAAATCTGAACCACAAGTACGCGTACCTCGAATGGTTCTACGTGCGAGCACAACAGCACAAAGACGACGGAGGCGAGGAAGAACAGACCGCTTTCGCTCGCTTCGGAAACGCATGCTGTGTTGGAGTTTGAACGTGCTGATCCAGAACGGTCACATCACCGACCCGGAAAACGCATACGTGGGTCTCGAGGCCGGCGGAGGCCATTGTGCCGCTCCGAAACCGGAAGAAAAACAAAAGACGGAGGAGCCGCTGAAAGACGATATCTCCGCGTCGACAAGTTTCTTTCGCAATACCCGTTCACGTACGAGTTTGTTCTTTCGGTGATCCGAAACATGAAGGACGTGAACCCGGAAGAATTCAAGAGAAAAACCAAGTGCGAGATCGAGGATAATATCAAATTAGTCAAATATTACGAACATTACGGATTTCGAGTGTTCGATCCCAGGAACGGTCTCGGGTTCCTCATGGAGGCTCCCTTGCCGGTCGTCTTGAACTCGTGTAGATCGGCCGCAGGGTTTCCGAACCATCTAGAAGATATACGATTAGGCCGAACCAGAGCAAGGCCGACTTTCGCGAAACTCTCCGCACCCGTCAAAAACGCGAAGAGGAAAAGGCCCGACCCGCCACCGCTGCCGGCTCCTCCGAAACCGGTCGCGGTGGCCGCGGTCCGCGCAAACAATCCGGACTCGGCCGAACGACTGCGCAACGCGTTACATGTCTCCGCAGAAGCCGGCCCGGCGGGCCGTTGACGAGGTCCCAGGCTTCGTGTGAAGGGATCAAAGTTCCGGAAATTTCGTTCGAAACCCCCGAGTCGTCTACCGCGGAGACAACCTCGTGCAAACTCCGGCCTAAACTCCCGCCAGGCGTCCCCCCTCCTCCCCTGACACGCGCCGAGGCTCGGTGCCGAGGGGTCCAAGTGCGCGACGTGTAATTGGTTTGTAAATGGCGTCGTTGTTGGTATCGTGAACGACCAGGTACATCGCCCGATTCTCGTCGATGTACCCTCGGACTTTGGACCAACAGCTTTTTATTTTCGAGAACATCGTTCATTTATTCATCAATAAATGTCTTTCATATACACGCGTAAACGAGTCCAGTGAGTCACGCAAAAGGCTCGGGACAAGAAATCCCGTACACGTTCTTCATTCGTTTCCTGTACAACCTCACGAACGCGTCATCGGGAGTGAGGCGGTTCCTCCACCACTCCTCGGTGACGACGTTCGCGACGATATCGTCGTCTTCTTTGAGCGGAAGGGCGTTCACGAGCCAGAACAAAAAGTCCCACGCGGGGTCCGTCAGGATGTTGCGAGAAACCCGGCACGTGACGCGAGACTTGTCCGCCTCGTACGGCTGCACGCTGAACCACAACACGAACACGGGGTTCTCGTGTCCGGTTATCCGGAATCGGAGGCTGGCCGTGTACGGCAAGTAGAACTCGTTATCCACCGAGATCATGAGCGAACCGCGCGGAGGAGGTTTCGCGACCCTGCCCTGCTCGGGCATGAGTCCGAGGATCAGGCGTCCGACGAGTTCGTTTTTCACCGGGTAGCTGTACACGCTCTTCCCCGTGCGCTGGTTCTCCGCCTTGTCACCCTCCTTATCGGCGGTAACGTCGGTGCTCTTCACGTCCACGATCTTCACCTTGTGAACGTACTGGAGGTGAGCGTGGTCCAACAGATTCTCCATGACGATCATGGGGTGGCCGTGCACGAACGTCGAGTACGAGAACGTTCGGTACCCCGGCTCGGAAAACTCCGGCATCGTCGGGGGAGGCGACGCCCCGTCCCCGAACCCGGCGTTCACCCATACGAGCTCGCTGTCGTCCTTGGCCTCGAGATAGTTGTCGCCGTTGTTCTGCTTGCCCCAATACTTCCCATGATACGCGCAACGAACGCATCCGTCTTCCACGTGGCAGTTGTGGGACAAACGCGCGCCGCGGTGGGGGCACGCGTTTCGGACGGCCAGCGTCTCGTCCCTCTCCCGGTGGTTGTATAGGAGGATCTCCTCGTTGTAGATCTTCGTGACCTTGGGCCCCGTCGGCCTGCGTCCCACGCACACCCACTTGTCCGGATGCTCGCTGCTCGCCTCGCACCGCCCTCGCGGGTGCGCAAGGGCGCGAGAAAACACGGCGGACGCCATGGCTTCCTACCTGCGCAGACTTTAAATGCACCTTTTTGAACGATCCTCGTGTCGCGTTTCGCCGCCGAAAAAATTCGCGGCGGGGCGTTACAAATGAAAGAAGAGGACATCATCGCCGCTATGCATAACGAGTACGGAGGCAAGCGGAACGTCCGGTGCAGGAACGGTACCATCGACATCGTGAACACGGAGGCGAAAGTACTCGTCCAAGTCTGCGAAGTATCCGCTTGGCTCGCCGATCTCGGCCAGCTCATTTGCGCAGGGGCCGACTTCCCGGGCTATCGAAGAGAGCTGTTCCTATACAAATCCGTGTGGTCCGACCCCGTCCACTCGGACACTCTCAAAGTCATCAAGCGCGCGTGCGACAGGGTCCGAGTAGACCTCCGTCTCCACGAAAGCATCCACTCCACGCGGCCCAAACAGACTCGCCGTTGGTGGAATTTTGGACGCTCGTCCACGGAGGTCGACGCGTGATTTATCTTCTGATATAAAAGTGACAAACTCTCTCGCGACAAGGGTATGGATCTTCTCAAGATAGCCTGCACCGCGTGCGTGACGTGGTGGTTTACGAACCGGTCTCACACGATCCGGAGGAAGAAGCTCGACACGGAGTCGCAGCTCGCCGGAACGATCCTGAGGATGGGCGAGGAAGACTCCGACTCGGATTCTTCCGCCACGAGTCAGCAGAAAAGAAACAAGGTCATCGAGAACGACTACATCAAGCGCGTCGCCGAGGACCTCCGGCACACCGAGGTGCCGAACCTCCTCATGCTTTCGGCGACTCTCCTGAAACTCATCCGGATCCAGCAAGACACGCTCAAGGTACTCAAGCTCAAGAACCTGCTCATGTGCGACCGGATGTCCGACGAGCCGCTCTCGACTCCGTCGGCGGAAGAACGCGCCGGGTTCGTCATTTCTTCTCGCAACCGCCCGACGACCAGCTGGTGACGGTGCCGATATAATTATGTTTTTGTTATGGTAAATGGACTGCGTCATCGACGGGGTAGCCCGCCCGCACGCTAGCAGGGACAAAAGGATCCAGCTGCTCGTCACGGGGACCAACTTGAAAGGAGAGACGAACTTCCGGCTCCCCCACCCGATCCGCGGCGTGAAGTCGTGCCGGCTGATGTGGGCCTCCACGCCCGCGACGTCGCCTTTCTCCACGGCCGTGTACGTCAAGCTCGGGGGCGTCGAGATCAACAAAGTGCACGCCGCCATCCCGCAAGCCGCGTCCTCGCTGGAACCGGCCCAGGTGTACGCTGGCAGAGGTCACTTCTTCATTGTGCCGAACGGAACCGAGACGTACGTCCCGATGAACGAGAGGGACGACACGGTCCTGTTCTCGCCCGACCTCGCGAGCGCGTCAGACATCGACGTGGAACTCTACGCTCTCCCGTCCCCCACGAGGGAACTGCTCGACCTGAACGGGGAGCTGTTCGCCATGATGTTCGAGATCGTCGCGGCCCACCGATAGAAAGACGGCGAGGATCTTCACCACGACAAGTTGTACAAGTCCTCGTATTGGCCGCCGAACAAGATCGTCTTCTTCTTCCCGACTCTCGCCTTCTCGTTTCCCCTCTCTCTGTCCAACCGAGCCGCGCGGCGGGCGGCAGACTCCTCCACGAGCAACTCGGCCAGCGCGAGGCGCTCTTCCGACCTGTCCATCATGGTCTTCAGCTCCCCCCCTGGATCCGCCTGTGCGCTTCCGCGGCCCGCTCGGGCAACACGAACGGCGTCGCCTCCCGGTCGACTTCGATGAACGCGCGTTCATACGGCGCGTCGATTGGGTTGTTGGCGGCCCGGCGGTTGCCCGCGCCAGGCGCGAACACCAAACCTCGGACGATCGACTTGTCCACGACCCGTTTGCCGTCGTCGACGTTCATTTCTCAATATACCTATCACAAGACTAGATTTTTCGCACGCTTTTTTTCTCGATCGCGATGATCGCTTCTTCGATGCGCTTCCCGATCGCGGCCGCGCCCTCGCCCCGTCCGGCGGGCCTCGGGACAGGATCTCCCGGCTTTCTGCTCGCGTCGATGCCTATGAACCGCTGGCGAAACATGTTCGAGACGCGCGGATCGATTTCGATCGGCTGCTCTCTCAAAATCAACGGATTGCGGGCCTCCGCCATCTTCAATGCCTGCGCGGCCACGGCGAGAGGGACGCCGAAGTCCGCACCCCACCCACCGGCGGGGATAAGGGACGTCGGCGTCTCGAATTTCGTAGGCTGGATGTCTAATGCTTGCGCCGGCGCCGCCTGGACCGATATGGGAGCCCCCGTCGTGTTCGGAACGTCGTTCATATCGACCGTTTTATCATGATAATAACGCACACAAATATTTACTAGACGGCCTGGAACGGCATCATCAGCTGACGAGGACGATGGGACCGGCCCGAACGCTTGCGGCGGTGCGCGCGACCGGCATGGCTGCGCTTGATGAACCTCCCGGTGACCTTGCTCCTGGCTGGCAACATTGTGATCGAAACGAGTATATACACTCCTTTCGATATTTTTTTTTACCGCCGACTACTTTGTTGGATACCGCGCGAGCGTGGAATGGACGAGCGAGCGAAAAAAATGTTGGTCGCCTGCGCCGTGGTAGGCGCTCTCTTCGTTATAGGGGCCGTGATGTATCGCCTGAGAACATCACAACAAAAGGCCGCGATCGTGCTCCCCGCGGACCAGATCGACCCCGAGTTTGAAGGGTTCTACATCACCCCCGTTTCCCGCATGACCAACGAAGAGTTCCGAAGAAAGACGTTGGACTTCGAAACGGTCGGGTGGAAGGACGCGAAGACGAGCTCGAACGATCCGCCGTACCTCCGCGTGCTCGTTGCCGACGGGAAGATCGACGTGATCGAGATCGTCCCCGCACCCTCGATGTCAAACAATGTCCCGATGGAGCCGAAGTCGATGAACCAGATCCTTCCCATGGACGTGCGCACCGCAAAGAAGATCATCGAGGCCCGTAACGGGGAGAACTGGGCCGCCGTGAGCGGCGAGAGACTCGCGCTGCCACAGGCGGACGAGACTTTGACCTATATCGTGTTGAGGAGAACGGACGCGGGTCCTCCGTCCTACCGATTAGCGTTCTTCCGAGCGGCTGTCATTAGCCCCGTCTAATCATTCGGCATATGAGGGTCTTAAAGTTAAGGGTATTGCGGCTTCGCGTGCCCTTTTTATCTGATCTGCATCAGCCTCCCATCCACTGTACAATCGTGAAAAATCGTTGTGTTCTTCGAAATCGTTTAGGGCTTCTTTTTGCATATCGTTACCATACGCGAGCCATTTCACTTTCTCTTCAAGATACGTACTAAATCAGATTGATATTGTTCGAGAAGGTCGTAATCTATTTGATCAGAGCTGTCGAGATCAGGCGTATCATGTAAACCTTCTGATTGTGAGACTGAGGAAGCGAAGTTTTGATAGTGCCCATCCAACAAGCCTGTGCCGTGCATTGCATTATCGTCGTCTTCAAAAACTGCGTCGTGTTCAGAAAGAGGGACAATAACGGGGTTTGATGAATCTCGGGGCGCGGGGGTGGAATGTCGAAGCCATAATCCATAGAGTCGAACACGTCTTTGTCTGACACCCCTGCTAAAAATGGCGGTAGTTTGCTGGATTTTGCAAAACGCAGCACATTTAAGTATTCATTTAGTGGAAGTACGCCAACATACTGGGACTTCAACGCATCTAAGATAATTTTCGGCGGTGTTTCTTCTTTCTTTGTCATACTTGTCACGAATTCTTAATAACGATCCCTGAGAGCGATTCTCTAAGAGTTCTCGGAGTTCATCCACTCCCATACCACTCAAATCCTCGTTTTTCTTTATTTCGTCGAATTTTTGTATAACCGCGCTCTCCATTTCTCTTTTTTCGTATTCTTTTATTCATCCAACTTTAAAGCCAGGCCGATGCGAGAGTCCAATATCCTGCCCATTTCTCTCTTTGTCATGTTCGGGCGCACTACGGGAACATCCTTTACATTTTCGAATACATAGTTCTCGCCTTTTGTCTCGTCGAAGTTAGATACGTCCTGGAGAAAAACATCCTTTAACAGTCGCATCACGTCTCTAACTAAATATTCATCAGGGGTCATTGAAGCATTATTATCCAGAACCCCGAAAACGCGACTCAAGTGGTCTAGGTGGATATTGTCATCAAACGGCAAGGAAACGGATGCCGTATTCTTACCTACTAGATGGACACTGTCATGGACCGGCAATTTATCTGATGCCGTACTATAATCGAACACCGCGTCATCGCGGGCATGCGATTCATTCTGCACTCCATGCGCGTTTGAGTCCCGAACATCCGATGGCGGAAAGTGAGCAGTACCTCCGTTAGAATGTGGCACAACGAAACCCTGTCTGTTGCTTACAACGTTTGTCTCCGGATGTGGTCTAGCGGACGCCCAGTTACCCATCGGGGCGCTAGTAGTGGCGCCAGTATTGACATTTGTATTCAGTGTCGGAAGATCTACTGGCACGGAGGGGTTGGGTTCACCCCCTTCAGCTACGCTCCCATCCCGAGACCCCGCCGCTTCATGCGCTCCCCCAATCGGTGCGCCGAGTCGACCCGTGTCGCTGGCCGTAGGCAATGTCTTTTGACCCTGACCGACGTATGACCCTGAAGGGATAAAGTGAACAGTTTTTCTCATTAATTCAGTTGGTTGTGGATTCCTCGTTAAATATCCGTCCGCAGATAATGGGCGATTGAATTTACGCGCGTGCACACCTGCCATACCTTGCCACAAACGTTCATTTATGTCCTGATTTACTATGTCAAACAGTCTTACTGGGGGGTTTGCGGCAGAAACGACCTCTGGTTTTTGTGAAGATTCAGGCATTGCGAGTGTCGGCGTGTCATTCCACGCTTGCCGAGCGCTCAAAATTCGTTGTTGGAGTTGGAGTCCGCGTGGTTCACCCTTTGTAACTGTATCACCCGTATCACTCGTCAATGTTGCAGTAGCGCCACGTTGACCCCGCTGATCTGTCAAAGAACCTTTTCCAAATGCGCGTATGGGCCCATCGGGCCTGCGTAAATAAACTGGATTGTTATCTCTATTGGCTTGTGGACCATACGAAAACCCCCCACCTACCCTTCTTGCTAGAGGTTGACCGGGTGCCTTCGATTGCAATGATCGACCGAGTATTTCAAAAGGTTCCTGTTCAGTATCCCGGTCGAACGTTGGGTCGCTCCTACTCTTAAGATTGCCCAACTTGTATTTCAGACCCTGATCGAGTGTTTCGTCACTTGTTGCCGTATCTGTCAACCAGTTATGACCCGATTGTGATGCGAGACTTTCACTATGAAAAGAATTCGCCGTGTCTGAAAGACGTTGTGAATAAGAAGGGTCCAAACCTATGTCTGAAAGTTCCAAACCACCCCCATCACCATTATCTTCTTTAGCATCGAAATACTCTTCGGCCTCGTCTCGTGTGGCACCATCCGACGTAACCAATCTATTAGGTTCCTGGGTTTCATCACCATTTCTATGGCCTCGTGCACCGCCACCAAACACACCACCAGATAACGCCGACCCGACTCCTACTCCCCCATCCCCATCCGGTATAGAGATGGATCCCGCTCTTGTATCACCATCTACGGGCGTATCACTCTTACTCGATAAGGGCAACGCGCCTCGCGTACTATCACCCGATCTTTTGGAGAGCAAGGCGTCTCGCGTGCCATCACCTATACTGGGATTTGAAGAGGACGACCCTTCTGCATGTGGACTCGCAACAACCGTTTTATGGTGCTCGCCTCGTGCATCTAGACCCTTCCCACGCGATTGAGGGGGCGCTTCGACTCCTGCATCTCCACCCCCTTTTGCGGCCGACCCGTCTGCCGTCGACCCACCTATCGCGCCTTCAGGGGACGCAACTGCCCCCACACCACCATCCGCCCCACGACCTAGCCCGCCTGCTGCATCTCCGCCCCTTTTTGCGGCCGACCCGTCTGCCATCGACCCAACTATCGCGCCTTCAGGGAGAGAACCGTCTTCCACCACCACCTGCCCGCCTGCTGCATCTCCGCCCCTTTTTGCGGCCGACCCGTCTGCCGTCGACCCACCTATCGCGCCTTCAGGGGACGCAACTGCCCCCACACCACCATCCGCCCCACGACCTAGCCCGCCTGCTGCATCTCCACCCCTTTTTGCGGCCGATCCGTCTGCCGGCGACCCACCTTTCGCGCCTTCAGGGGGCGAACCGTCTTTCTTACCACTATCCGCCCCACGACCTAGCCCGCCTGCTGCATCTCCACCCCCTTTTGCGGCCGACCCGTCTTCCGTCGACCCACTTGTCGCGCCTTTAGAGGACGCGCCCCCCCCCCCACTACCTGTCGCGTCTCCCCTCGGGCTCGACCCGCCTGTCGTCGACGCGCCGAACACCCCGCTTGGTGCTGCTTTCGGAGTACCGCCAGGATATTCCTCCCCACCGATCTCGCCTGGCCCGTGCACCTCATCTGGGCGATATAGATTCCCGTCCGTGTGTACTTCTATCTCCGGCTGGTGCTCCTTCTTCTTCTTCTTCTTCTGTTCTGCCGCGTGTCCTTCCCTGACGGCCTCGTTGTACAGTTCCGTCCACACCTCGTCGAAGGTTTTATCCTTCATGAGATTTCGGATCTTCGCGTCCTCTCTCATCGTCATGTTCGCGTCCTAATACTACTAAGCAACATAAATGTGTGGACAACAAAACCTTTTATTAATATAAGTCCATACACCATCCATGAGATGCAAGGGTACCACCAGATGTAACCGGAGGTGCAAGTTCTCCGCCAGGCCGGGGAGGACCACGTGCGGAAAACATGCCAGAAAGAGACCCGCTAAGCCCTGAACTTCGGTCTAGTTTGCAAAAATCCGAATCCCTTTCACCCAGTCGGACCGCACGCCCTCGTGGCGTTTGTTCGTAACGAATTCGAGACCAAGCGGCTCGAACACGAGGCGCAAGTCGTCCAGCGTGGGCCTCCCCTTTCCCGCTGCCGGCTCCTCGTGCAAGAACGCTCCCAAGAACGCGTTCCTGAAATCCTTCATTTTCGTCCAACCATCCGGTTCCAATGAGACGCTAGGGAGTTTCACAAACTCGGCTGCCTTTTCGGGAGTCACGGTGCGCACGGTGGGCGAGGGGAGACAACACGGTTCGTCCTCCTCCTCGTCCGGCCTCTTGACGCGCTTCTCGACGGTCCTGAGGGCGTCCCATGGCGGCCAGCGGAGGTACTCCTGAAAAAAGTCGGTCGACTTCGACCTCTTGAAGCCGGGGTTGTAGCTGTGCACTTTCTCGCTCAGCTTCGCCCTGTGCTCGATCATCCACGCTTTCACGTCCACGGGGACGGGGACGTCGTTCTCGACCAGCCCCAAGAACAACGCGTGAAGGTGGGCGGTCCTGTACCGCTCGTCGGTCGTGAGGTTGTTCACCCCCGTCCTGTCGAAAGAGTCGATGATCTCGTTCACGAGTTCGTCCGACACGAGGTCGCCCGCGTATCTCAACAAAGCGTTTGCCACCAACGCGAGTCTCGTCTTGCCGCAAAACACGCGGAAGTCTGACAAGTCCGCCTCGCGAACCTCGCCAAAAACCACGGGGTCCCTCGAATTGTTCACCGCGAACCCCGTGGTTCTCTTTGTCCCGAGACCTCCTCCGCACGAAAACCCGTGGCGTTCGAAAAGCGCGTTCCAGAGCCACTTGTCCGCGCGAAACTCGCTCGCGTGGTCGTATCTCGGAAACCCCTTGTCTTCCATGAAATCAGAAAAGGCCGTGAAAACGCGCTCCGTGGAAGATGTCAACGTCGGTCCTTTGTTGACCCGGTTCGACTCGAGAAACTCCGCAAACAGCTCGGCCCAACGGATCTCTTCTTCGTTCAAGGACCTGTACAGAGGCTGGACGAGCGCCCGGTCCATGTCGTCCAGATCGCCCAATTCGTCACGGAACTTGCGTTTGGCCATGGCGAGTGCGTTATCTTCGTATCACGAGACGACTAGAGTCGCGACTGGGAGGACGCGCGCCGCGAACGCCGCCCGAGTTCTGCGCGATCCGCACGTAGTGACGAATCCCGTATGCGAGCTTCGTGGCCAGTCGAACCTTGTCGTCCGAAAAGTGCTCGCTCCCGAGCGTGAGATTGTCTATGGCGCAGTCCGACGTAACGCCGCTGTCGTGCAGGATTTCGGCGAAACTCTCGGGCAAGAACTTCTCTCTCGCGAGCACGCGACCGCAAACGGCGAGATTGTACAAGACCACGAACTCTTCGACGGTGTCCTTGTAAGTTTCCGGCAGAGAAAACACGTATCTCTCCAGCTCCGAGGACAAAGAGTCCACGCACTTGAGAAGCTTGTCCATAATACCTGTGCTACAAATAAATGGACAGGTTAGACGACCTTGTAGCCCGCGCCTACTCGGACGGGTTGTCTCTGGAACGAAACCTGCACACTCGACGACCTTCTAGAAAGCTCGGAGACCTTCTAGAACTATCTCTTCTCTTGAGTGTCGTTCAAATCCGACGTGGCCAGGTCTTGCACGGCAGCGGGTACTACGGCGGGGCGGAATCTGACAACGCCTACCCCGTGGCCATGTCCTTGTCCGACACGTCAAGCGATCCGTACGGTCCCGTACCCGAACCTTCTTCGCCGGCCGCGGCCTCCGAAGACGCGCCACCCGAAGAGAGTCCGACGAACACGACACAAATCCGATCGGCGGCGACGACACGTCCACACCCCCTCCTACGACGGACCCTCCCACTACCCCATCCAAGACCCCGGGGGGGCGGACCCACTCGTAACCGGCTTCGGCGTATCCGCTCCGAATTCATCCAAGGACGAGGAAACCCCGAAAGAAGAAACCACAGGGGGCGAGCCGGTCGCCGTATCCGAACCCGTCGTACCCGCTCCTTCCCTCCGTCGACGCCGAGGGACACCCGAAATCACAAACAGTCGCGACCCCGGGTGGTAAGATGGTCGCATTTATCGGAACGAACCGAAAATCCTCGACGAAACAGGGAATTGAT
>RPFO01001681.1:0-22211 GCA_009746045.1 Mesostigma viride | reverse complement strand
CCGCAAGTGGAAAATGCGCTTCTTGTTCATCATGATGTTGCTCGTCTCGTAGTGATCCATCATGTCGTTCAAAACGCCGCGAGAAGCCTCAGGAAGGTGGACTTCGCATGCATGCTTCGCCGGTGACTGGGTGGAAAAGAACGTTGAAGTGGGAGTTTTCTTGACTTTGGAGCACTGTGCGGCCCACGCTGGCGAGGAGCAGAGATGGCGGAGGAGGTAGCCATTGGAGCTGGTTGGTTTTGGTTGCTGAGAGAGCTGGGTGGATGCGAGTGGGATGCGAGGCGAGGTGGTGCAAGTCCTGCAATTTATACCCACGGGGCTGCAATTCCCGTGGTCTAGAAGAATTCAGCAGATCGACGGCTCGTGGCTCGCCACGAGGTTGTAACGGGAAACGGTATAACGGTTAGAGGAAAATTTTCCCGTGGCCATACATTTTGAGCGTTATTTTGCAACGGGATTTGTAACGTAAAAAATCTTTCCCGTGGCAAAAATATCCGACAGTTACTTTGCCGCGGGACCGGAATCGGATTTTTTTCTGTCCCCGTGGACGGATATTTTCGAGCGTTATTTTGCCACGGGATTTGTAACGTAAAAATTCTTTCCCCGTGGCAAAAATATCCGACAGTTACTTTGCCACGGGGCTCGAAACCGAAAAATTGTAATCCCCGTGGACGGATATTTCTGACCGTTACGCTGCCACGGGACCTGTAACGTAAAAAAACGCGTCCCGTGGATAAGGTTTCGGCGCATAAACGACGAACGCGCTTCCACGTAGCCAGATTGCCCGTGCAAGACCACGTAGATAGCCTGCAGCCACGGGACCGTCTCGTCAACCAAGGCCTGCGCAGGTATAAAGACCAGACTTCCTCGTCTCCTCGCCACTCGCTCACCTCACATCAGCTCAGCACACCAAAACTCTCTCACTGGATATGGCTTCCCGCCCCAGATACGCAGCTAGCTACAACTTTGGCCGTGGTGTTACTGGAGCTAGTGGCAGTGGCAGTGGAAGTGGCAGGGGAAAGCGACGTGCTGCGAGGAACACGGCTACTGGAGAAGCAGGTTTGTGACGAGCCTTTGTTTTTTTGCACCCAAGAGCGCTTTTTCTTGTCGTTTCCGCCTTTTGGTACTCATTTCTTGTTATGTTTTCTTGCCCCCACACACCCGTGCATGCAGAACTGACCGCTGAACAACGGCAGCTTCACAGGGCTAACAAGCCTGTGCCCGTGCACGATAATCACGGGGACTTCGACACAAGAAACAACGTGTTTCCCTATCTGGAGAACACTTTCAAGGTGGCGAAGCTCGTCCTGGACTTGAGCAAGATCGAATGCGCCATTTGCGCGGAGGAGAGAGACAAGTATGTCACTCTCATGCTGGAGAACGAGCCCGCGCACGCATGCTCCATCATCATCTGCGACACCTGTGCCACTACCAAGCTTCACACGTTCAGAAACCAGTGTCCGCAGTGCCGCAAGCCGCTGAGCTCGTCTGGGCAGCTGTTCGTCCCCAACCCGCAGCTCAACAGCCTGGCGTCGAGGACGCAGTACAGGGCCTGCGAACACCCCGGCTGCTTTACGATCATCCCAAGCAACATGATGGCGGCGCACGAGGAGGAGTGCGAGTACAACGTCTACACCTGTGGCAACACCGTCTCGTTCCGCCTGCTGGACAACGAGACGCTTTCTTCCAAGATGTGCTGCGGCTACGAGGGCAAGAAACGCGCCGTCGAGGAGCACATGGAGACTTGCCCGGAGGCTGAGTCTGCGAAGAAGCTTAGCGCCATGATGGGCGTGTTTGACAAGGTGGAGGCGCTCTCAGCTGCAATGGAGCGCGACAGCCCAGACGTCTTCAAGCGCATGGCTCAGTTGTTTGGGGTGACCACGGAGAAGGCCAGGCGCATCCTTGCCAGCCTGCCTGGAGCGAGTGGTGCCGGCCCTTCTTCCCAGCGTGCTCCTCGTCCAGGGGAAGCAGTGGACACAGCAATCCCCGTCGACGCCCCCACTGACCCAATCAGTGATCTCGTGGACGCCATAGACGCTGACGTTGCTGCACAGGGCGTCGACGACGAGGCTGCAGACCCCACCTGGACTCCGGCTGGCAACCAGGACGACTGAACAGTTACAGCTGACAGCATTGGATGTCAAAAACCCCTCTAGTTTAGAGACAAGGGCCATAGTTAGAAACCAGCCCATCCACGGGGGTTAGGTGACAGGCAGTAGAAGAAACACCCCACGCACTGGGGACTTGGACAGGAAAGATGTGGATGTTTGTAATAAAGATGTGGATGTTTGCAAAACCAGTTTGAAAAAATATCTAAGCTGCACATTAGTATAAGTATGGTAAGTTTCCAGCAGGCCACGTGGCAGCCAGAAAGCCCGATCCCCGTGGTAGCCGGCGCAGTACGGATCCCGTAGGAATCCACGAGATATTTCCGAGATATTTCCGAGATATTTTAGATATTTTCAGATATTTTGAAAATATCCCAGGGACCCCGTGGACTCCCAGGGGAATCGTAACCGAAAATCGGACTCGCGGCCGGCGATCGGAGGAGCCACCACGGGAAAATCCCGTTTTTTTTTTCGGGTGTGTCCTCAGAACGTTCTGAGGACACACCCGAAAAAAAAACGGGATTTTCCCGTGGTGGCTCCTCCGATCGCCGGCCGCGAGTCCGATTTTCGGTTACGATTCCCCTGGGAGTCCACGGGGTCCCTGGGATATTTTCAAAATATCTGAAAATATCTAAAATATCTCGGAAATATCTCGGAAATATCTCGTGGATTCCTACGGGATCCGTACTGCGCCGGCTACCACGGGGATCGGGCTTTCTGGCTGCCACGTGGCCTGCTGGAAACTTACCATACTTATACTAATGTGCAGCTTAGATATTTTTTCAAACTGGTTTTGCAAACATCCACATCTTTATTACAAACATCCACATCTTTCCTGTCCAAGTCCCCAGTGCGTGGGGTGTTTCTTCTACTGCCTGTCACCTAACCCCCGTGGATGGGCTGGTTTCTAACTATGGCCCTTGTCTCTAAACTAGAGGGGTTTTTGACATCCAATGCTGTCATCTGTAACTCTTCAGTCGTCCTGGTTGCCAGCCGGAGTCCAGGTGGGGTCTGCAGCCTCGTCGTCGACGCCCTGTGCAGCAACGTCAGCGTCTATGGCGTCCACGAGATCACTGATTGGGTCAGTGGGGGCGTCGACGGGGATTGCTGTGTCCACTGCTTCCCCTGGACGAGGAGCACGCTGGGAAGAAGGGCCGGCACCACTCGCTCCAGGCAGGCTGGCAAGGATGCGCCTGGCCTTCTCCGTGGTCACCCCAAACAACTGAGCCATGCGCTTGAAGACGTCTGGGCTGTCGCGCTCCATTGCAGCTGAGAGCGCCTCCACCTTGTCAAACACGCCCATCATGGCGCTAAGCTTCTTCGCAGACTCAGCCTCCGGGCAAGTCTCCATGTGCTCCTCGACGGCGCGTTTCTTGCCCTCGTAGCCGCAGCACATCTTGGAAGAAAGCGTCTCGTTGTCCAGCAGGCGGAACGAGACGGTGTTGCCACAGGTGTAGACGTTGTACTCGCACTCCTCCTCGTGCGCCGCCATCATGTTGCTTGGGATGATCGTAAAGCAGCCGGGGTGTTCGCAGGCCCTGTACTGCGTCCTCGACGCCAGGCTGTTGAGCTGCGGGTTGGGGACGAACAGCTGCCCAGACGAGCTCAGCGGCTTGCGGCACTGCGGACACTGGTTTCTGAACGTGTGAAGCTTGGTAGTGGCACAGGTGTCGCAGATGATGATGGAGCATGCGTGCGCGGGCTCGTTCTCCAGCATGAGAGTGACATACTTGTCTCTCTCCTCCGCGCAAATGGCGCATTCGATCTTGCTCAAGTCCAGGACGAGCTTCGCCACCTTGAAAGTGTTCTCCAGATAGGGAAACACGTTGTTTCTTGTGTCGAAGTCCCCGTGATTATCGTGCACGGGCACAGGCTTGTTAGCCCTGTGAAGCTGCCGTTGTTCAGCGGTCAGTTCTGCATGCACGGGTGTGTGGGGGCAAGAAAACATAACAAGAAATGAGTACCAAAAGGCGGAAACGACAAGAAAAAGCGCTCTTGGGTGCAAAAAAACAAAGGCTCGTCACAAACCTGCTTCTCCAGTAGCCGTGTTCCTCGCAGCACGTCGCTTTCCCCTGCCACTTCCACTGCCACTGCCACTAGCTCCAGTAACACCACGGCCAAAGTTGTAGCTAGCTGCGTATCTGGGGCGGGAAGCCATATCCAGTGAGAGAGTTTTGGTGTGCTGAGCTGATGTGAGGTGAGCGAGTGGCGAGGAGACGAGGAAGTCTGGTCTTTATACCTGCGCAGACCTTGGTTGACGAGACGGTCCCGTGGCTGCCAGGCTATCTACGTGGTCTTGCACGGGCAATCTGGCTACGTGGAAGCGCGTTCGTCGTTTATGCGCCGAAACCTTATCCACGGGACGCGTTTTTTTACGTTACAGGTCCCGTGGCAGCGTAACGGTCAGAAATATCCGTCCACGGGGATTACAATTTTTCGGTTTCGAGCCCCGTGGCAAAGTAACTGTCGGATATTTTTGCCACGGGGAAAGAATTTTTACGTTACAAATCCCGTGGCAAAATAACGCTCGAAAATATCCGTCCACGGGGACAGAAAAAAATCCGATTCCGGTCCCGCGGCAAAGTAACTGTCGGATATTTTTGCCACGGGGAAAGATTTTTTACGTTACAAATCCCGTGGCAAAATAACGCTCAAAATGTATGGCCACGGGAAAATTTTCCTCGTAACCGTCATACCGTTTCCCGTTACAAACCTCGTGGCGAGCCACGAGCCGTCGATCTGCTGAATTCTTCTAGACCACGGGAATTGCAGCCCCGTGGGTATAAATGCAGGACTTGCACCACCTCGCCTCGCATCCCACTCGCATCCACCCAGCTCTCTCAGCAACCAAAACCAACCAGCTCCAATGGCTACCTCCTCCGCCATCTCTGCTCCTCGCCAGCGTGGGCCGCACAGTGCTCCCAAAGTCAAGAAAACTCGCCACTTCAACGTTCTTTTCCACCCAGTCACCGGCGAGCATGCATGCGAAGTCCACCTTCCTGAGGCTTCTCGCGGCGTTTTGAACGACATGATGGATCACTACGAGACGAGCAACATCATGATGAACAAGAAGCGCATTCGCTGCGTCGGCTGCGACAAGATGAGGTCTCTCAAGCACTTCTGCGAGTTTGACGAGGATTACAAGATGCGCAACAATCACAGCTTTTCCCCGTGCGACGGCCATTTCTGCGACTCGTGCGAGTACCTTCAGCAGAACAACATGCTGAAGAGCATCCCCACGAAGGACTGCGCCAAGTGCAAGAAGCCGACTCGTGTGGATCTCCTCAAGATCGACTGCAACGGCAAGGCCGAGCACTGCATCAGCTGCTGGGACCCCGCATTCGAGCAGTTCGCGTTCGAGCACGAGCGGACGAAGAAGAGGTTCCCCGAGCTGCTCCAGATCTACCCGGATATGGAGGACACCGCCGAGTTCATCAAGTGGCCCACGCCAGGCACCTACACCGTCTCTGAGCCGAACTTCGCTCTCACCGGCCCCACCGACCCTGGCAAGGTCAACGTCAAGGTCGAGGAGCGCGACCAGCCCTTTCTTCGCGGTGGCTACAAGAGGAAGCAGGAGGACACAAACGACTACCTGAGGTCTTGCGGGCTGTTCAACGACGAGAAAGTCGACGCCATGAAGAAGCCCAAGGTCGACATCGAGAACTTCAAGAGCGACTTCACCAAGGAGATCTCCAGGATCAAGTGGGAGTGCGAGAAGCGCAACTATGTCTCCCACCTCAGCTTCGTCTCTTTCACGCTGTCCGAGTCCAACCTCACCAGCACCGTCACTCCCGGCACCAAGGAGTTCGAGCATCTGAAGAACAAGTTCTGCGGCGTCAAGGCTGCCAGCAAGCAGATGGGCTGCAACCACCAGTTGGACGTGCCCTCCAAGACCTGCAAGGTGTGCAACAAGAAGGCGCACTACCTCTTCACCGCCAACGGCCACAGCATCGACAACGACGTCGTCTGCAGCGAGTGCGTCCTCGACACTCTGCGGGAGGCTGGCACCAAGAGTGTCTCCTGCCCCATCTGCGAGGGCAAGGACTCCAAGCACGACCTGTGCTTCCCGTTTTTCCGCTACGACTCCGCGGAGTCCTGCTATGCAGCTGTCATGAACCAACTGGCCGCCCCGCGTGCCCTGTAAATAGTTCAGAGAATCTCTCTAGTCCCGTGGACTTGTGTACAATTAAACATTAATTATATTTTTAATGAAAACAATTCACACAAACATCATGTCTTATTTTCCATGCTTGCAATCAAAGTAAAATTAACAATTGCACACGTCCCAAGTGTCCAAATTTAATAATACTTAGCCGTTGAGACTTGGCAAAAATTTGAATTTGGCGCGGTTTTAGATTTATACTTCTGGCGCCGTCACCACGGGAAATGACCCGTGCCACGTGGCAGAATCCCGTGGACGTGCACCGGTCCATACTCGCGTCGCGCCGTTCCGTATTCGCGCCGCGCTTATCCACAGGACGCGCGCGTCGCGCTCGCGCCGCGCTTATCCACAGGACGCGGGCCAATCCCGTGGCAGCTGTGGATATCCCTTCGTCTATTAAGTCGCGAGACGCAACAACTCTCGCAGCTATCCTCCTCTCCATCCACCACTACCACGAAAACAGCTATGGCTGACTCCGCAAAACCAGCTATGGCTGCCACCTTCGACAGCCTGCCTGCAGAAATCGTGCACCGCCTCGTGGAGATCTCGTGGCCCAAACTGTGTGGAATCAACAAGGCCACGCAGGTCCAGTTTGAGAAGGTGAAAGAGGAAAAGACGATCGAAGCCACTGAGCTGCTGAATGCCATTGAGAAGGAGATTCAGATGCGCTCCCGCAGACGCCGAAGGAACCCTGGCGAGCTGCGCCACATGACTTCATGCGATCTCAAGATGTGCAAGCGGTTGCTGATTGGCAAGAAGCCCTATATCTTTCTCCGTCAAGCGAAGAGGTGGGTCGCCGAGGCTCACTGCTACAGGAAGCATCTGGCGTGCCTTGCCCAGAATGTGTTTGACAAGATGTTCTGGGCTGTCATCGTCTTCGGACACGACGCTGACCTTGTCGCTCACGAGTACATCAAGTCCGTGCCGGATCTCGAGAAGGAACGCACGGCAGAAGAGCACGGGCTCGAGCTCATCAATCGCATGAAGGAGGCGGTGCGCAAGGCCCTCGAGACAAGCGTGGCTCCTCACCACCGCCCCCCCGGATGCAGAAGATGGAGGAACTGTGCAATTGGGAGTTAGACGTGTGGAAGAACCAACTGGCCAATGGCTATGTCAGCTGCAGGGAGTGCAGCCTTTTGAAGCCAAGCCATGAACGGAGGAAGGCGCATGCGATGTACAAATAAGTACTTCCACTCCTACATTGAGAAAAGGAGTGTTGAAATGATTACTGTATTTTATTTTCTAATAAAAGCGTTTACGTAAACAAAGAGTCCTCACATCTCATGCATTATAAATAGGCCAATTAACAAATGCAATAGGTACGTAGCATATACTGAGCATACAAAACAGGGTGCAAGTGACAGAATTCAAAAAGACTTAGCCGTTTAGGAGCTACACTTACTAGCACGGCCCCCTTAGTGCCCAGGACTTGGTGAAAATTCGGGACTTTGCACAGAAACACGCCTAACGCCGCGCCGGTACTGCGTACGACAGAAGTAAGGGCGTATGACACGGTGCTCGGGACTTGTGCAAATTTAATTACTGACAAAGTACGCGCACTTGACCAATGCTAATTACTGTCAAAGTACCCACGGAGCGGCGCTAGGCACTGGGCCAATTGGCCCTTGCACAATGCATGTTCGGCCCCTAGCCGCAATGCAAAGGAATTTAATAATAATGGGTGGGATGAATTAAACTCCATAGCCAAGGATGAAAGACAATCTTGCTCAGCTCGTTAATCGAGCGTCTTACGAGACGATTTTCACGCTTCTGGGAAAGCGTCTCGATGACGAATTTAGGGCAAAAGGAAAGGAAATGAACGTTGCAGAGAGGGGTGTGAGGGCGGACAATCGTGACAAGAAACGTGCTTCAGGAAGCAGGGAGCCTGCTGAAGATGCGAAGAATGACTCGTACGACCACTTTGACGTGTCCAAAATAATAGATGCAAAGATGGTTGACAATGTTGTTGAGCTCCTTGTGGAGTGGTTTTACACAGACGAGGAGAGGCAGAAGGCCAACCGCCAGGGCAAATCGCTCCAGCGTTTTGACTGGCTGCCCATCTCAAATTTTGAGCCTGGATGCAACGAGATGATCATCAATTTCTGCAACACCTTCACTGGAACGCAGTCCGCCCAGTTTGCTAAGAAGTTTGGCACGAACCACGTTGCTATCAGAACGGCATGGATGGCTGTAATGCAGGAGAAGGCGGGGCAGGCGGAGGGGGGGGCGAGCCTGCCTACAAGCGCACAAAGACCGAGCAGGTTTCGCGCGAGCGCACCCCTACAACCATTCCAAGCAAGCTCGGCGGGGAGAACCCCAAGAGCGCAGGCCACGGCCAGATGTTTGAGGATCCCCAGCGGGCTGCGATGGCCATCGGCATGAAGCTCAAGGCTAGCGAGAGGAAGCAGCAAGAGATCATGGCCGAGCTGGAAGCACTCCGTGCCGAGAAGGAGGCGTGGCAGGCCTCTGTGAAGCGAGCCATCGAGGTTGTCGACGACGACGATGCAATCCCGTTGGACGATGATCCCAAGGACGATGATCCTAAGCACGTGGATGCCAAGGATGATGAGGAGGAGCAGGAGGATAATGACGAGGGAGATGCACACTAGACAGCTATGGTAGTGTGGCAGCACCAGCACAGCCATGCTGGCTTTTTCTTGGTGGTGGCAGCACCAATACACGTGACAGAGTCCATTCATGCAATATAATCTGGAATAAAGAATTGTTTCATTAATAAATATCATTACATGTGTTTATTTCCATGCTTTACCACGAGGAATGCCATGTTACTGTGCATGTCTGTCAGCCCTCCAAAAGGGGGTCACTTTAGGTTTTTGTAGGCTCGCGTCGATGGCAGTCATCATCGCCGCTGAGATGAAGCTGGCAGACCCGCTGATGGTTGGCAAGTGGGCTGTAGAGATCCTGTGCACGGAACAGGGGGCTGTGAGTGCCACTGTCGCGTGGGGGCGGGAGCAGGAGGTCGCCACCAACCGCGCGCGCATGGTTGCTATCAAGCAGCAGCTGGAGGAGGCGCAGGAGCAGGTTTCTTATCTCAAGGTGAATTTGGAGGCGGCATCCTCTGTCGCTGCTGACAAGGAGGAGGCGGCACGGCTCGAGTTGGAGAAGATGCGCGAGGAGCTGAATGTGGAGACCGCCAGGCGGGGGGCGGAGAGGGTGCGCACACAGGCGGTGGAGGCGGATCTGGTGAAGGCACGGGATGCGCTGGAGGCGGAGCTGGAGAAGGCACGGGATGCGCTGGAGGATGTGCAAGAGGAGCTGGCTGTGGCGACCACCTGGCATGAGGAGGATGAGGCGTGCTTGCAGGCGTCGCGGGCGGACCTGGCTGTGGTGCAGGCGGAGCTGGCTGTGGCGCAGGCGGGGCTGCAGAAGGCGCAGGCGGACCTGGCGGAGGAGGCGGGGCGCACGCGCGGGGCGCAGGCGGGGATGGAGACGACCCGGGCGGATCTGGATAAGGCGCGGGCGGAGCTGGAGAAGATGCGGTCGGACCTGGCTGTGGCGACCGCCAAGCGGGCGGAGGAGGAGGCGCATTCGCGTGCGGTGAGGGCGGAGGGGGTGGTGCTTAGGAGTGCGTTGCTGTTGGAGCTGCAGAAGACGCAGGCGGAGCTGGAGAAGGCGCAGGCGGAGCTGGAGAAGGCGCGGGCGGATAAACAGTATCGTGAGCTGTCTGTGCGCGCACTGGAGTTGTCGCAAGCTGTAAATCATCTGCTGGTGCGGCAGGAGGCGGTGGACGTGGCGCGGCAGCAGCAGCAGCAGGTGCGACAGCTGCTGGTGCGGCATGAGGTGCCACGCCCCCTTGGAATTGGCGCACCCGCAGCCCCGCCTGCCCCTGCAGCCCCTGGTGCCGCCGCTGGAGCCCCTGCCGCTGCCCGGCCAGCACCAGCAGCCCCACACGCCGCTGCACCCCCACACGCCGCTGGAGCCCCTGGTGCCGCCGCTGGAGCCCCTGCCGCTGCCCGGCCAGCACCAGCAGCCCCACACGCCGCTGGAGCCCCTGGTGCCGCCGCTGGAGCCCCTGCCGCTGCCCGGCCAGCACCAGCAGCCCCACACGCCGCTGGAGCCCCTGCCGCTGCCCGGCCAGCACCAGCAGCCCCACACGCCGCTGCAGCCCCACACGCCGCTGCAGCCCCACACGCCGCTGCAGCCCCACACGCCGCTGCAGCCCCACACGCCGCTGGAGCCCCTGGTGCCGCCGCTGGAGCCCCTGCCGCTGCCCGGCCAGCACCAGCAGCCCCACACGCCGCTGGAGCCCCTGCCGCTGCCCGGCCAGCACCAGCAGCCCCACACGCCGCTGGAGCCCCTGCCGCCTCCGCTGGAGCCCCTGCCGCTGCCCGGCCAGCACCAGCAGCCCCTGCCGCCGCCGCTGCTCACACTGTGCCGGCTGCAGCCCCTGCGCCGACCGCCCTGAGGTCCATGATCGCCTCCGCTGTCCAATCAGCTGCAGCGGTCTACACCGCACCGCCCGCCGGCGACGGCATCGTCGAGGGAGTTGTGCCGCAGTACTACCACTACCCATTCGGGGTCGAAGAGTATCTTCACGATCGTCTCGGCCGCAAGCCGACCACCCTTGAGTTCAATCTGCTGGAGGGCAGGGTGATGGATCGGTACGTCAACAGGATCGACATGCCGAGGGGGGGACCCTGTGACCATAAACGTCCACTCCAAGCCCATGAGGTACATGTTCACCCAGCAGCACCTGGGGATGCTCGACAGGGCATTCGAGGCTGCCAAGCTCAGGCTGGCGGTCGGCGGCGACACCCGCGCGCCGTTGGTGCCGGAGTCCGTTCCAGTTCGTCCCGTCTGTGGCTACGGCCCGCGCCCAGCATGGACCTACCCTGACACCCCGGCGCCTACCCCTGCGCTCGCTGTTGGTCCTGTGACCGGTGCCGCCGCCACCGCCGGCGATGACGAGACCGTGCAGGGGGCTCCCAAGCGCGTGAAGAAGGAAAACCCATAGACTGTTGGTCGTTAGTTGTGTGGTGACATAGCTAAAGGCCGCTGAAGTGCCGTGCCGCTATGAGCAAGGGCTGTTTTGAACTCTCTTTCATTTATCGTGGCCAGTTTACGCCAGCGATAGCTAGATTTCCTAGTCAGAGCAATTTGCCTTTGTATTATGACAAGGGGCATGCCGTCCAGTACTCGTTGTGACTAAGGCCGTGGAAGTGCCGTGCCTGTATGAGCGAGGGCTGTTTTGAACTCTCTTTCATTTATCGTGGCCAGTTTACGCCAGCGATAACATTTTATAGATAGATTTCCTAGTGTCGACGCAATTTGCCGTTTGTATTATGCCAAGGGGCGTGCCGTCCAGTACTCATTGTGATTTTCATGGCAAAGGATTTTAATTAAATGGCAGCGTAATAAGTCAGCACAATTGCCTTTCCGGCATTATGGCTGCGTTTTTGTGTTATTTAATCGCACGCCTGGTGTTTGACCACGCGCGTTGATATGCGCCTGTTGTCTGTCTCCGTGTCGCTGTCGGACTCATCTTTCTTAGGGTCGTGATGGAGGCTGGCATATCTCCAGTAATTAGAAGAGCCGACCCTGAACGGCGGCCTCGTCTCGGCCTTGTACCAGAAGATGACGTCTTCTAGCTTATTAGACCCGCTGGTGTGGTCGATCACCAGGCATTCGTAGTTCTGCGTGCACTCGTTTAATATGTGGCAGAACGCCTCGAAGGTCGGCACGATGCCGAAGAAGTTCTTGTACAGCTTCTCCCTGTTCATGATGATGTTCTCCTTCAGCGCGAACACGTAATCGATGTTGCTGCGGATGACAGGCCACACGTTCATAGTGTACTGCGTGATGAACAAAAAGAAGATGTGCATGTGCCGCCCGTTGAGAGCTATTTCCTGGATGCACGGGTCGCGCATCACGGTGGCATCGTACACGCAATCGTCCATCACGACGAACGCATGAGACACGTCGCCTCTCTTAGCCTTAGCCTTTTGGTTCTTGATGAGCGCCTTGAGAGCCCCGCGATTGAACTGGTTGTAGATAAACAGCGACGGTATATACTTACCCCAATGCTTGTTAGACCCCTCCGTGCCAGACAACACGATACCGGAAGGGATGTGGCGCTTGTGGTACATGAGATCCGTTGCCAGCGTGGTCTTGCCAGAACCGCGTTTGGATACGATGCACACCACGCTGTCATCTTTTATGCGCGACGGGTCGAACTTCCTCAAGTTGACATCCATGCCTTCAAGTACAGGCCTAGAGAACTATTATCGCGCCGGTGACGAGCTCAACCGCACTGAACGAGCACTTCGATAGTGGGCTTCGCCCCCCAGGGGAATACCGTGACGGCGAAACCGGTATCGCGCGCCAGTTTAATCCATTGTGCCTTGTGCCATTCCTCGTGCTTCCGTTTCTCGGCCTCGTCCCGTGAAGTGACGTACCGAGATGCAAACTGTTCCTGCAGCTTATTAAACAATTCCTGGATCCTCTTACACTCCTGTTTGAAGCCGCCACTGTCCTGCGCCTTCCGCATGCTCACCACAAGTGCGGGGGACAGGCACACCACGAACGTGCCCAGCAAACTGAACACCCAATGGGACACGTTATCTGACAACGCATCCTCCAAAAACACAAGAATGTCTATGTCACTCGGACACGCCAGCGAGCACTCGCCCATCGTGCATTTGGAAGGGTGAGTGTGCCATTCTATGATGCCATGCGGCGTCTCCACGTCGTTGGTGCCGCCCACGTTAACCACCTTGCTGTTTTGCAGCACCAGCGTGCTCATATCGATGTCAAATGTCCCCCCCTTTCCACGCCGAGACGCATGCTATCTATGATTTCCTTAAACGCGGACTGTTTCAAATGCAGCCTGACCTTTTGCACGCTACCCTGTTTGCAATTGGCAGATGATGAGAGTATTTTTTGCCCGTTGGGGGAAATGGTCACTTGCATTATATTAAGCTTATAAACCGATTAAAAATCCTCGTCCTCCTCCACAACAACGCCCGTGTCATCCTCGTCATCCTCGTCCGCAAACGTCGGCTTGCTCGTGCGAAGGATGTTGCTGCCCAGCTTGAAAGACTTGGTCTTCTCGGCAGCGGGCTCTTCGTCGACGGGGCGGGTGCGCGGGGGCTGGGGCGGCTCGTCACCCATGATGTCGTCCATGTACCCCTTCAGGATGTCGTCGCTGGTTGTAAAACCGTGCAGCGCGTTCCTGATGCTCTCGCTCACCCCCTTCATGATGTGCCGCTTGCTGAGCTTGAACTCGCCGTCCTCCGTCTGGGTGAGATAGTGAGGGATGTCGTCCTCGATGTCGGCGGCCATCATCTTGAGAACGGAATGGACGAACCGCTCGCAGGTCGGCACCTTGACCTTCAGCCGCTGGTGCTCGCCGTGACTGGACTTGCGAATGGAGCCAAGGATCATGCTGGCACAGACGAAGTACGCCTTGAGAAGCTCCTTAAGGAACGGAGCCGCTTGCATCACCTCGCGCGTCTCGGAGTCCACGATGTCCGCGTTCCAGCTCGGCACCTCCGACAACAGCTGGGAAAAGCACTCCAGCTCGTCCAGCTCCTTCACCTCCGACACGTTCATGGCGTCTTGCAGAATGTTCTTGAGCGCGTTGTAGATAGGTTGAGATAGACAGCGCTCGAGCTTCTCGATGTACTCTCGCTTGCTGTCGACCAACACGTTGGTGTCCACGCGCGGGTCGTCGTCCCTCTCTACCACCATTGCAGCGTCCCTTTACAACGTTGGCATTGAAATAATATTGCACATGTTAAGCGAACGTTTATTGAGAATATAGGTACCTGGCTACCAAGAAAACAATAAAACCGGCCAACACCCCCCCACGTTCAACCGGGTGCGATCGATCTTGCCGTCCGCGCCCTTGAACGCTTCAGGGAACACGCCCGCGCCAAAGTGGATGGTGCCAATAGCCGCGCCGACCCCCAAGATGGCGGGCAGCACACCGCCAGACCCCCCGCCGCCGACAGAAGCCTGCCCGGTGGCATGCTTGCCGGCCTTTGCGACAGGGCTGGTCTTGATGGCGATAGGCCCGGGAGGGGTCATCGCAGATAGATCCGACCCGTCTTGGGAGGGAACAGACGGGAGCCTCAGTGGGGTGGGGGGCATGCCCCCCGCAATGTTTGGTGGCGCTGCCTGCATTTGAGGCACCATCGGGGCGCCCCCGGCGGCCCTTGTATGGTGCATGGCGCCGGACCGAAGGCGACGAGCCAGACCCGTGAGATCCTCCATGGTACGATATAATACGTTGATAAAATTGGTCCTACTTAAACGCATGTGTGTGACACTACGCAAACGGCTCCAAAAACATGATGCCGTATACGATCTTCATCTTGTCTCTGTACATTTTGACGAAGGCGTCGCTCCTCCTCAGGCGATTGCGCCACCAGTCGTCGGCGATCACGTTACGGACGATATCGTCGTCCTCCTTCAGCGGGAGATAGTTGAGCATCCAAAACAGCCCGTCCCACAGCGGGCTCGTCAAGATGTTGCGAGACACGCGACAAGTGACCAGGGAGTTGTCGCTCTCGAAGGGAGCACGCTGAACCATAACACGAAGAAGGGCTTGTCGTGTCCGGAAATCATGAAGCGCAGGCTGGACGTGTACGGCAACGCAAACTCGTTCTCGACCCAGATTTTCATATCCTCGGGCGCCCCCCCTCCCGCTTCCCCTCTGCCGGCATGAAGTCCAACAGCACGCGAGCCACCCTGTCGTTCGTGACGGGGTAGCCGTACACGCTTTTCCCAGTGAGGACACTCTCGGGGGAGCCCGGGTCCACGGCGACCTCCGTGCACTTGGCGTCCACTATCTTGACCTTGTGCACGTGCTCCAGGTGCGCGTGGTCCAACAGGTTCTCCATGACTATCATGGGGTGGGCCCCGATGGACACGGAGTATGAAAACGTCCTGTACCCAGCGTCGGTGAACTCGGGCATCGTGGGGGGCTGGGATTCGCCGTCGCCGATGCCCGCGTTAACCCATACCAGGTCCCCATCATCCTTCGCCAGGAGGTAATTATCCGCATTGTTCTGCACCCCCCAATGCATGCCGTGGTACGCGCAACGGACGCAATCGTCCGCGTCCACTTTGCAGTTGTGAGAAAGGCGCGCGCCCCGATGAGGACACACGTTTCTCACCGCCAACGTCTCGCCCCTGTGCTTGCTACTGTACAGCAGCACCTCCTCGTTGTAAATTTTTGTCACCTTCGGCCCAACGCGCGGTTTGGGACCTACGCACACCCACTTGTCGGGGTAATCGTTCGGCACAGCACCGGTTGACACCGGCCTCCCAATGCAGACCGTCGCCATCGCCGTTAGTGCATTGATACAGGCCGCGAAAATGTATCCGCGCTTTTAGACGAGAGAGATCAACAGTCGTACCCGCCGGTGGGTTTGTCGAGGTCCCAATCCACCGCGCCGATGATAACTGGCTGTGTTTCGATGATATCGGTGACAGGCGGCGCCGGTGGCACGCGCTCCTGAACGCGCAACGAATCGCTCGCGGTGAGGCTGTCAAAGCACGTGGAATGGTAAAACACGAACAGGTCGCGAGAGGGCACGGGCCTTGTGAACTCCACCTTGTGGGCGGGCATTATGCCGCTGCACACTATGCAGGACACCCACCCCGTGGACGGCACGGACGAAGCGGTCCACTCCGTCAGCGTGTCGCCTTTCAACGCGGGCTCTCCTTCGGCCCTGTACGCGTCCACGACCTCCTTCTCGTCCTCGGTCAACTGCTGCCTACCACGATACAAATTGCCAAACGCCTCCATGTACCCGCGGTTAAATGAAACCTCGGATGCGTACACGTTGTTGCGGGCCGCGCGACGTGCCGTCATGGCATTCCACCACGCGTCGGCTTTACGTCTGCGGTCATCATAGTCCACATTGAACCTGTGGGCACGCGAGTCCGTGTCGTCCATGTCGTCCTTCTGTGGACTCAGTAATACTTACGCGTCGGTCGGCGAGTGCGAGTGCGCCTGGCAGCGGTGGTGTGGCGCTTATACCTGCGCGCACCGTTGACGAGGTAGTGCCCTCCGCCAGAGGGTTCAATGGCGTACCCCTGGTTCGGGTACCCCGCCATCACGTCGGCCCCGAAGGGCTCGTCGGCGCACATACCGAACCTGGCGAACGGGTTCCTGACACGCGTACCGTCAGCGGCGGTGATCGTCTCGTCCACGATGCGGGCCTTGGGGTCGGTGGGGTCCCGGTCGTACCAAACGGTAGAGGAGCCGTTGGGACACTTGGGGATGGTGCCGGTGAGGGCATAGGTCGCCTTCTGGATGTTCTTAATGAACTCTATGGAATCCTGGCCGTCAGGAGCCTCGGGGTTCGTGCTGAGGGCCGACATCGCTCCGTTGCGCTTCCACCAGACGTCGATCTTGTCAAGAATCTGGCCGCGGAGAGCGTTGAAGGCGACGATGTCGCGCTTGATAAAGTCCCTGATGACGTTCTCGAACATTACCAGACTAAGGCCTTTGTCAGTTGCTCCAGTCTTTTGAAATTGCGAGCCGAGACGCTTAACCGGTTGGTCTATCACGCAATTATTGTATGTTTTGTTAATGCCCACCGGCACATTTGACTCCCCCCCGACGTTGATGGTGGCGTCACCTGCGCCAATGAAATCATCAGCATCCAACTCAACATCGGCCAGAGCAAAATTGTACCTCTTTGATGAGGCAAGGAAGGCCGATTCGTTATGGGTATACAATGGCGGGAAATCCACTTCTAACTTGGCGAGCCTCCTGCGGTGGTCCAGTGAGAGATACGTGCAGTCGATTTTTTTGCTCGCGAGCTGATAAATGAGTCGGGCGGGCATGCAGTCATCAGCGGGGTCCTTGCCCAAAAGGTAGGTAGGAGATGGCACGTTACCGGGTGCGATCTTGAACGCGCGGATGGCGTATGCTCCACTGCCCACGGGCCCCGCGGTTTGAATTTTGTGAAGTTGAGCGTCGGTATCATTAGGAGTAGTGACAGCACCAGGTTCTTCCAGTGATGTGATCCTCGCGATGACGTTATGGGGTACGCGCCCCAGATAAACTTTACCGTTAGCCTGGCTGACATCGGTACAACCCGTGGATCCCAGCCGGTCGCACTCGACGGCGACATATCCACGAAGAGAGTTTGCGAGCTTAGCCATCTCGTCGCGGCTAGTCGTGATCATGGATGCCTGGGTGGCGTTGCCAACGCGGTCTGACAACTCGCGCAAGTTGGCGGTGAGGAGGTCGTATATGTACACGGAGGCGACGAATAGCTGCAACTTGGACAGAAGCTTCCTGTTGTCGTGGACGATGTAACGCTTGTAAAGGTCTGCCTCTTCGACCGCGAACCGGATGTTGGGAACGCGCGTGCGCAGCTCCTGTATCTCGTGGCCGGTGAAGTACATTTCCGCGAGGTCGTTGATTCGCCGTTGGTACTCGGGAGACCTGCTGGTGGGCGAGTTGACCGAAGGGGAGCGGGTACAGATTCTCCAAAGACATGCCGGATGTATACTTCTGAAGAAGATAATATTTTTTGTTTCGAGGCGTTTGACCGCCGCACAAAATCTTACCGCTTGGTATACATGCCTGCAACCAGGTCAGCCACCACAACCCGGTCGGGACGCGCAGTCAAACGCCCAGAGAAGTACGTCCCGTGTGAGATGCCCGAGGACGATTACTCGGAGGAGGAGGGGGGGAGGACGCCATGGACAGCGAACAGGAGGAGACAGAGGAGGACGGCTCGTACGAAAGCAGTTTCATAGACGACGAGGAGGAGGACACGGACGCCCCCATGTGTGAGGAGGAGGAGGAGGAGGAGGAGGCCACGGACGAGGAGGAGTTGGATGACACCGAGGAGGAGGAGGAGGAGGAGGAGGAGGAGTTGGATGACACCGAGGAGGAGGACGACTCGGGTGAATCACCCTTCGAGCCCAGTGACGACGAGGACGATCACAACACCATCGCCGGCGCGCGGGAGGAGGCCACCTACGATTCGGACGCGCCCATCAACTGTCGGGGTGACTGATGTTGGGGATATAGTACGGGTTCTTCATGAGCGCCGAGTATGCGGCCACGTTCGAGCTGTCGCCGACGCCCATCTGCACGCTGCTGACCCCGACGCGGCCGGGGCGCTCCATCCTGTCTCCCCGGTTCTTTTCCTGCGCGGTGTAGTTAGAAACATCTTCCACGCTTCTGCCCACCGCCCCCAGTTCCGCATCCCCGATCTTGGGGAAGCGCGCCACCTGCTGCGTGTTTTCCATGACCTCCATGCTCTCTGGCAACTCGGAGTTGGCATCGCGCCATTCGAACACCTTGTTGACTTGGACGCGCGTGTGCTTGTCCCCCTGAAGGACTGGTACGGGTTGGAGAACTCGGCGTTCGACACCCTGGATTCGTAGGTCTTTGGATTCAGCGGCTCCCTCACGTCGCCGACCCGCTCGCCCAACTGGAGAGCCTGCACTCCAAAGTCGCCCACCGGAGCCGGGTGGCTCTCCAGCGCGTCGAGTGTGGCGTACCTCTTCGGGTCTCCCCGGTTGTGGTCGGACGAGCCCCAGCGCGAGGCCTCGACGCCGTTGTACGCGTCAGACACCTGGGTGGGGTTCGATGTCGTGGCGGCACGCTCGGGGAGGACGGTGGCGTGGTACATGTCACTCATCCGCGCCCCCGCCGGATGGAAGTCCGCCAGCGGTGGGCGGTGTTCCATCCCCGCGCGTAGTGCCACCCCCCGTTCCCCATGCTCGTGGTGGGCAGACTCCTCTGCTCCAGATGCGCCACCTGGGGGTTGGGGTGGTTGACTCGCAGCCGCGGCTCGGTATATTGAAATTTCTGTTCAGCGTCTCAGGCCCCGTGCGGGGGTCCCTCTCCCTGGCCACGTTGAACTCCCAGGTTTTTTGGATAGGAAACGCCCTGTCTGGCATCACGCTGCCCTGGAAATCGGCGAGCTCCACAGGCTGTCTCTCGTTGGACACGTCGACACCCGGTATCCCCGTGGCGGCGGCGCTGGCTGGCGGGGCGCTGTACATTGATGGCCGGGGGAACCCGCCAGGAGCGAACATCACGCCGCCCTCGTGCCCCTCTGGCGGCTGTACGTGCATGTCAACTCCCGACACGCTGCGTTCGAACCCTATCGCCTGGTTGGGCGCCGTGGAGTACGCCGAATCGCCAGGGCCGTACCCTCCTCTCGCCGTGTAATTAGGCACCATAGGAAACCCCAGCGAGTTGGGGTGGGACAGCAAGTATTGGGGCGGCGGCGGTATGTCGTCCAGTTCCAACGCCGAGAATGGCTGGCGGCTGACTGGCGGGGGGCGCAACAAGTATCCGGCTACTGCCACCGCTGACATTATAAGAAACATGCTGGCTGTGTTGTCATTAAATCACTGATATATATTTTCAACATGACTACACCGAATACCCGTCAATCAAACCAGGAGGGATGTCCGTTAACATGGGGGTGAGTCCGTCCACATACCGGTCCCCCCTCTTCATTTGATCCCAATACATGTTAGCGTAGGGGGCCATCACGCGGTCGTCGATCAGCAGCGACCGGTTCTGGTTGATAGCGGCGGACCCCCCCTGACTCGCATGGAATCGAGGGAAGGCTCGATGCGGCCACCGAGCGACAGGTACTGCGGCATGGCGTTGACTGGGTAATTGACGGTGAAGTCCAGTGACGGGTCCCACAGACGGCCCGCGTCCTCGCTGGTGGCGTTGTTAGCAAAAATGATGCTGGAAGACATGGATTGATTATTATAACCATATATTAGAAATTGTCGTAACCGACTTGCACGTGCTCTTGCCCTGTCCTGCGAATCTGCACCTCGCGAGAGTGCGCCGTCTCGAGCGTCTTCCTTTCCATGCTGCCAAACTCCGCCGGCGGTGCATCAGGTGTCAGCGCCTCGCCGCACTCGCGACACACGCCCCATCGGCTCTTGGTAAGGCAGGAGATATAGAACAGGGCGACGGACGCGGAGACCAGAACAAACGCGGATGTCGTCATTGTATCAGTAGTAGGTTTCATTTTTTTGGCAAGTGAGCGCTGCAGAACTCGTCCCTCGCGTGGGGGGCGACGTTGTTCATCACAAAGTTGTAAAAAGCCTTCTCGGTTTTGGGCATGCCCTCTCTCTCCAACGGCCTGCTGTCTGTCACTATATCGTGGGGCAAGTCGTGCACGTTGGAGCAGACGAGCACGTCGTTCACCCCGTCCGCCTTCAAATGGGGGTCGGCGTTGTACCAAGACGCGTCCTTGGACACGATCACCACCCTGTCGCCGGGTCTCACGTCCCCCGACTGCACCCTCTTCCCCAAGTCGTATTGGAATAGCGAGTCGGCGGCCTCGCGTGACAGCGACGGCGACCGCATAAGCACGCCGAGGGGGATCGGCCCATTGTAGCCCCTGCCGCAGTACGCGACAATGCGGCAGGCGAACGGGTTAATCCGCGCGGCCTCTTTGGAGCACTGGTCCAAGTCGACAAACACGAGCGTCCTGGTCATGGCGGCGCGGTTATATTGACAAAAAGAAAAACTGCTATACTGTTTAAGCACCCATCGACGCACCATCGCGCGATGAAACAGTGTTCCTATTGCCTGAAGTTCCATCACCCGGACACATCGGGGGTGCACTCCCGTGACAGCTGGTTCTGCTCCTTCCCCTGTCTGTACTCCTTCAAGCACGGAGCGGCCGTGTACCAGAAGAAGCCGGTTAACACTTCTTCTTCGGTTCCGTCTTCTTAGCCTTCTTGGTCTTCTTAGCCTTCCTCTTCTTGACCGCTCTCGGCTTACAGCCCGCGGCCGGGTCCTTTTTCGGTTTGATGTACTGCACGCACGGTTTGTCGTCGTTCTTCTTCTTGAGCTCTTTATAAATCTCGTTCTTCTCCTTCCTCTTGGCCTTCTTCTCCTTATCTGACCGGGGCACAAGAGAGCTCGCAGGCTGCTTTTTCAACAATGCCCCCCACACTTTCTGCTTCTTCTTAGCCAACGTCAAACCGCTGTCAAACTTCATCTTTGGCATCAAGGCCTCCGTCTCCTTGCGCGCTCGCTCCATCGCGTCCTGGAGACTGAACATGCGCTCACATTTTAGACAGTCGTCGTAATGAGTCTCCATCTCGTGCTGGCGATAGATGGAGCCGACAAGTTTCGTCCAGGACTTCACGTTCTCTTCATGGGCTTCTCCGTTCTTCCTTCGCACCTCGGCAACGATGTCGCCGCCGCTGTTTTTCTTCAGGTCTGTCTTAACGAGCCCCCCGACCGTCTGGTCCGCGCTCCCGTTGAACACCTGGCGTCGACTTCCAATGACCGGTTCCTTGACTGGCATCTCGGCTTATACCCACTGAGCACATAATATTTTAAACGTACTCGATATATATGGAAGGCAGGACGGGGGGTCTGTAGGATGTATTGAGAAGGCGCCCAGCACGTTTGCCGTATTCCTTCACCGTATACGTATCGTGTAATACAGAATCGAGCTTGTCCTTGACCACTCTCTTGTGTCGCATCAATACATCATGCACAACATGCTTGTCTTCCCGGCCCAACAAGTGATCCACGTCCATGTCCTGCTGGATGGCCCTGTCTCTCAATATCTGGGCAGTGTACTCCTCCGCGCGGCCAATGGCCCTCCCGGCCTTCTCGACGTCCACCTTTAGAATGGCTTCTTCTCGAACCTCGGCCGCCGCCTTCTGGATATCCTCCGGGGGGTGATGTGTTTTATCATCACGGGCAGCGGCTTGACGACGCCGTCCACCTTCACATGGAACCAGGGGTCGTTGACCCTCCCAGCCTGCCAGTCCACGCGGACGTTGGAGTTGGGCTGAGGGACCTTCACGATCACGCCGCGTTTCTGTTCGCCTTTGTGCACAAAGTCCACGGTCTTCCCCATCCACCCCTGGCAGTCGGACGGGCGCGGCACGCGGCACCTGGTCTTGGGGGGGGTTCTCTTGCCGGGAGAGGCGCTGACGGGTCG
>RPFO01001381.1:0-22238 GCA_009746045.1 Mesostigma viride | reverse complement strand
GTCTGCATCCAGAGCGCCGCACTCAAGTTGTTCATGCGCATGATCCTCAACCGCCTTCGTTCTGCCCTGACGTCACCTAGGGGAAAGTTAATTGGGCTTTCGTCCTGGGCGCAACACCGTCATGGCCATCTTCGTCGCGCGTCGCCTTCGAGGAAATCGCTCTCCTGCATCCTTATGAGTTTTCCGCCATCCTGATCTTCGTCGACTTCATCAAGGCTTTTGATTCTGTCCTCTGGGACGCTCTATTAATTAATTAAGTAGCTTCCATCATCATTCCGTCATCATTCCGTCATCGCGACTAGGAGAAGTGCACCACCCTTATGCTGGCATCTGCCACCCCTATAGTGACCCTATAGTGACCGCGGCCTAGGATGGGTCTCACCCTAAGCCCTAAACCCTAAAACCCTAAACCACTTGCAAAAACAGAAGTGCCCCCTGCCACCACTGCTCACCAGATTGTGACATTTAGGCTGGCATCTGTCACCACCCCGGCAGTTGTGATGGTGTGTTGGGGGTGTGACAAGGATGGCGAAAAATTGCACGTACTTACTCTTATATAAAGAACGCCCAATTTTTCGCCACCCTGCCACCCCTTGGCGCGGGTCATAGGAGGTGTTTGTCAAAGTGTGAGAGTGATGGCGAAAAATTGCACGTACTTACTCTTATATAAAGAACGCCCAATTTTTCGCCACCCTGCCACCCCTTGGCGCGGGTCATAGGAGGTGTTTGTCAAGGTGTGAGAGTGATGGCGAAAAATTGCACGTACTTACTCTTAAGAAAAGAACGCCCAATTTTTCGCCACCCTGCCACCCCTTGGCGCGGGGTATAGGAGGTGTTTGTCAAGGTGTGAGAGTGATGGCGAAAAATTGCACGTACTTACTCTTATAAAAGAACGCCCAATTTTTCGCCACCTTCCCCCACTGGCCGGCGCTGAGGTGGCGTGGGTTGTTGGATGTGGCGAAAAATTGCACGTACTTACTCTTAAGAAAAGACCGCCCAATTTTTCGCCATGTCCTCGCAGGGTGAGGGAGCCGGCGAGGGCCGCGCGGCGGGGTGTGACCGAACCGGATGGGCCTCCGATTTGCATGGGAAGCAGTTGTCGCTGGCAACGATAACTACATGCATGGCAGAAACGCGTTCCATTAAAAATATTTATTACTTATCCGCCCCTGCAGGAAAGGAGCGATTTCATCCATCGACAGGCCAGACAACGACGTGATCGAATAATCCTTCTCATCGCCCCACCACGAGGGTTTATACCTATCAAGAAACGCGTGCATGTCCGCCTTCGAAATTTCCAAGTAACCACCGCCACGGCTATTGCCCTTCGCCCCTTGGCAGAAATTCCCAGAGTCGGGCTTAACAATCTGTTGATGAGCCCGCTACATTTGCAAAAGACAGACTACCAGCCTCGCCTGCTCGCCGTTGGTATCCAAATGTTGAGCGCATGAACCAGGCCTTGTCGGCAATTTCGCTATCAATTTTATTCCCTAGTGCAATCGTCTCGTCGCGCGTCAACTTCATTGTGAGATTGGACGGATCAGCCGTCGTGATGAAGTCGATGATAGGCGTCCCTTCTAGTAGCTTGAGCGTAATGGCCAGAGACTGTGCTAGTCCAAAACGAGAATACGCCTTCAAATCAAACAAGGACTCTGACTTCTGCAGAATCAACAGATTGTCTCTGAAATGCTCCTTGGTTCCTAGTCCCGTCAACTTCGAATATTGCCGAATGCCAGCGTACGCCTTCCTCCCCATCTCCTTGTCCAGAATTTGAGGGAGCTCGTCGTCGATGAGATCATACGGAATCATGTACAACCGGTGAACCAGTTCGTACACCGCCTTCAGACGCATTTCGTACGGTGAAAGTGGAACCGTGCCGCCGATTCTCCCCTCTAGATCCTTGTACTCCTCCTCGCTCATAAGCACCACCTCCCTGTCCTTGTCTGGATCTTCTAGTACCGGAAGCGGAGGGGCGTCGATGTCCCCCAACTCCTCCACTGCCGACACCTCCACGCCGTAGTCCTCCGTCAGTATCTTGATGAGATTTCCCTTGTAGTGGGACCTCGACACCGCGAGATCTTGCTGGTTCCGGCAGAAGAGACGGAACTTGGGGCAATTTCTGTCATAGATACGCGACTTGTCCGCGCTCCAGTCGCAGACTACGTCGGCGTTGTCGAACAGCAGCTGGATGAGCGCAGTGTCCCCCGCGATCATGTTCTCGACGATCGTGCCGTAGTCCGTTGGAGGCCTGTCAAGAAGCGAAGTCGTGTCTCGATAGAAGATGACCATCTCTCCCTTGACTAAGTGGCGCACCCTGAAAATTTGCTGGAGGGTTGTCGTGTAGCTCGCGTAGTAGTCCCCGTTGATGAAGAGTCCCACCATGCTGTCGAACGTGTGCTCCGTGTAGAGACTCCAACCGTGATCGTGGGCTGAAGATCAAAAGTCCAAGTCAGCCCACGCAGCATTCGCGCCAACCTCCAGATCCTCCTTGCTCGTCAGACTAGTGTAGAGACGCCCGTTCTTCTTGTCGATGATTTTGACCTCATACGCCATGGCGGCCTCTTTTTTGCCAGACATTGGGCAGAAATCCTCTCCCGGCCTCTATCCTCCTCTCACACTCAGCGACAAAGCGGTCCACGCAGACCTTTCGCCAGTTCTTTTCTGATGTCACGTCCACCCATCGCAGAGTCCTGTTGGTAGGGCGCCTGAAGGTGTTGCAATCCACCTCCATAGTATCCGCCGCGCGATAGGCCGCTATGAACTCGTATACCTTTCGAGTAACGGTAGCGTCTAGCGCAATCACGACCTTGGACGTCTCAATGAGCCTGATGAACTTCCTCAACACCTCGCGCTTGTATCCACGTGGCGCTGCGAAATCGCGGTGAGGGTGTTATATATTTCGTCTAGGATGAGGAGATCGAACGGTTGGTCTGTGACGCGCAAGATGCTGTTAAGAACGACCAGCACCCTGTCATCAGACATCATACCCTTCGGACCGCTCAGGTAGTGACGGAAATTTCGGGTCACTGGACAAGAGATGGAACGCGTTGTCCTCCCACAATCGTCCTCCCACCCTCGCCCAGAGACTTGTAGTTGCGATCCTCCTCCTTGGACAGGCTGATGTTGGCAACGATGCAGCACACGCGAATACCTGGATCCCTCCTCACCGCCTCGTTGACGAGTTCACGAATCCTCTCAGATTTACCTGTCCCGCAGTTGGACTGGACGAGGAAGGTGCTCTTATGCGGCCCAAATAGCGCATCCCAGCTGAATGGCTTGATTTTTTCGGACGAATACGTGTGAGTGAACGGCACTTGGTCAGATCCCGGTTGCTGCATCACGGGAGGTGCGATCTCGATCTTGCGAGCGTCTGGCGATTTCCTGTAGCAGTCATAAAAAACTTGTCCTGACGGGTATTGGAGCGTGAATGGGCCGTTCTTCTCGTGCACCTTGTTGCATATGAGGCAGATGTGATCGTCGCATTGCTGGTACTTCACCCTCACGAGCTTGACGTCTGGAGACAACTCAATGTAGCCGCACTCGAGATAGTCACACTCCGGAGCCACCTTCTCCATCGCCGCGAGAGATGCAGAAACGTCAATGTCCTTGCCCGCCGCCTTCACCGTGCACTCGCGACGTCCGCGAACCCCTCTCCTCTTCAACGATGCCGCCCAGTCCGGGGGCGCACTCACCAATACCCCGCCCGAGACGTCGTCCGGCGAGTAGATGTTGATGAGATGGTCGAGGAAGTCACTAGACGAGCCTTCACATGTGCGCAGAATTCCCAGAGGGTCAGTGTCCCCGAATTTGTGCATCCCGACGCATCGGAAAAGACTGTCTCTCCTGTAGACTGCTTCGTCGATCACCGTGTCCATTTCACCGAAATAGTCAGCTGGGTGGCGGCAGATCTCGTCGAATTGCTCTTGACCGTTCACTTTGAACTTCAGCAGCTCGTGCGCGTCCTCGTGAACGGGAGATGACAGGTCGAAAGAGCGCGCTTGATGAAATCGGTGAGGCCGCTGTACCAAAACACTCTCGCGTCCAGGTCGGCAAGAACGAGACCGCGCACGACGATGTGGAAAGACGACTTGAACAAATCCTTCTTCATGCGAGACGCCGTGCTGACCTCGTAGCGAAAGTCCTTGGTTGCGATGTTCAGGACGACGCGGCAGTACTCGTCGTGAACACGGCGAAAGTGTCCCGGGTAATCGATGTTCGCCAGACGCTCGTCATCTGGGTCGACCTTGTCGTCAATGTCGACGTACGCCCACGACGGGTCGTCGGGTTGTATGACTTCGTCGAGCGTGCGGCGAACGGGATGAGCAGCACACTCCGCATAGATCCGCGAAAAGTCTGCGAGGTTGCCATAATGCGCGTACTCGTTGGCGTCCTTCGTGTTATGCCACGCGCACAAATGAAGCGATGGCCGAGAGACACCCCGGCCTCTTTTGTGGGAGCCTTCTTGTAGCGCCATTGCGTGACGACCTTGTTCATGTCTCATGGGTGGCCTCGGGTGGTGGTGGAGTAGAGCCAGCCACGGAATGTCAACGTCCTTTATACTCCCACGGTGCTTTCTAGAAGGTTCGACTGTGACGACACGACTCGGTTCAGACGACATGATAGTATATTACTTGTTTAGAAAAAAAAATAATTCAGATTATAAAATGCCAAACCCTCGAACCTCGACCCTCGAGAAAAATGTTCCCATGGAACTTTTATATTCCCTGTATAATGCATGCAGTTTAGAATACCCTTTTCGACATTCATGAAAATTTCCCACGGGAAACTATCTACTTTTTCCTCGGCCTCAGCCGACGTCCGCCAGTCTCGCCACCCTGCCTCTCGTAAACGGCTCCTGTCAGTACGTCATGGCCCATCATGTCGCCAGCCCATTTACGTTTCTTAAATGAAGCGCCCTTCAGGAAACGAGTGATGTATGCTTGTCGCGTGGCGTCGATGCCTCCGTAAATCCGGTTGTAACGGGCGCTGTAGAGCTCGTGTTTGATCGGAATGCCAGGCTCTGATTCGAAAAGGAATTTCTGTCCAGCCTTAGCACGGGCATCTAACGCTTTGATGAGCTTTCCGTACTTCTTCGGGATGACGACGTCATAAACTGGCATGCTGTGCTGCGTTTTGAAATTCTGGATGTAGAATCTCCTCTCGCTCGGGATGTAGCCGTTCTCGTGCGGTCCTAGCTCAGCGACCGAGTCGACGATGCGCATCTGGTCGTGATTGTAACGCGTCGGTGGTAGATCTTCACCCGAGAGATAGATCAAGCCCATGAGCGCGGCGTCGGACGTGGGATCGGCTTCGTACTCTGCTTTGGCGATCTTCTGGAGCTGTTCGTACGTGTACCTCAGCGGCTTGTTCTCGGCACGGTCAAACCGTCTGTCCAGGTCACCAACCTTCAGCTCCCTGACGCGAGCAGTGTACGCGTCCGTAACGTGACTTGGGAGCCTCTTCTCGGGCGGCATCATTCGGTTCACGCCGTTGATGACCCCGAGGAGCTGCTTCTCATTCTCCCTCCAGGCGTCGTCCTTCGAGTGCTGGGTCTTGCGCTTGGGTTCTGATGTCTCGTGCACCACGCGAAGAACACGAGCTGTGTCGGCAAGGCAATCAACGGACTCGTACTGCGAGCACCCCAGTTTGTCGAGCAGGACCCGCATCCTGCCAATGTATCCCAAAGCGGTCTTGCGAGTCGCCCCGCGCTCCTTCGATGGCCTGCCACGCTCGTGCTGCTCTGGTCGCGCTTCCGCTGCGGCGACGGCCTCGTCGAAGGTCCAGTACCGCCCTCCTCCAGCTCGCGCAGGCGATTCCTCGTGGTGCGGTGGCTCCGGCGAGGGTGGAGAGGTCGCCTGCAAGCCGATTTTTTCCGCACACTCGGGGTTATTTGCGATCCATCGATCACTGGGATTCCAGACGCCCTTCTTGACCTTGCTTTTCGCCGAGATGCAGTTCGTCTGGTCGCGGGCGATTGCTCGCCTCTTCGCCTGGGCCCGTCGCCATTGCTCGCGACGCTCCTCTACGGTCACCGTCATCTGATGACTGAACATGAGACAATTTTTTGGCTCGAGGCTTTTTATACCCTACGGGGTGGATCCTTGGGCGCCCTCGAGGCCGTTTCGGTTCGTGTCGTTTTTCCGTTTTGGAGGGTGAGCGCCCACGTGGACGCCTGCGATCGCCCACCAAGGCGAGGATGGCCAATCGGATTTCGGGGCTCATGTCGTGACAGGTGGACGGAATCGTGTCGTGGTGGCCTGCTTCTTGAAGGATCCTGACGACACGTTCTAGAGTTTTCTGCCCCAGTCGAGAACCCGAACAATATCGGAGGAGTGCTTGGGTGTCCAACACGTACTCCTTCTCGGCGCCTGCGTATCGTTTGATGGACGGAATATCCATAGTATATCATGTTCAGAGAAAATTATTTTATCGAGAGAAATGTATTGAAGTTTCGACGAAACATTTTTTTCGGGTCGCGCTGGTCGAAGTCGACAGCGAAGAAGTCGTGAGGATCGTCCTTGACGGCGTGGTCCCATAGCGCGAGAAACTCGTCCGGCGCCACAGCCCCCGCGCTCTCTTCCGCGATCTGTCGCGCGGCTCGATGGTCCTTCGTTCTGAACAGCGCAAGAAACGATATATTCGCTCGCACTGCTCGTGGTACGCCACCGCTTGTGTACGCCTGTGTCAGGAAAATCATGCTCGTGAGGAAGTGTCTGTGTTTGAACGCGAAAGCCGCAACAGCGTTTTTGCTAGAGCTCTGATAGAGGGCACTGCCTTGCATGTCGTCTATCAGAATGAGCGACGAAGGAGGACCGTGCTCGAACCTTGTCGCAGGTTTATCCCAGTTCATTGCATCAAGGCGTAGGTACATGGAGAGGTCCATGAGTTCTGCGTTTTTTTTCCCATCCACGTATTCGCGTTTGAACGTTTCCCAGACCTTGAGATCGTCCTTGTACCTCTCGTATTCGTGGAGGTCAGACTTTATATGATCTATCATCCCATCGAATGCCAGGTTAGAGTAGACTTCCATCGTCATAGCTGGTTCCGGGAGCTCCTTGTATTTTGGCTCCGTGTGGGCACTCCCTGAAATGAGGTACAGCTTGTCGAATGAGTTGTTAGCAAAGTAAGCCTTCGCCATGTTGACTGCCGATGTAGTTTTCCCAGACCGTCGAGCTCCGCAGAAGTTTGCGATGAAATGAAGACTCGGCATATTCGGTGGAGCAGGACGCTGTGGGGCGTATCGTTGCTTGATGTCTTTGTTCTCAAGTGAATGAATTCGTCGCTCTTCGATGATAGCCATTATCATTCTGAAGACATTTTAATCGTCCAGACTAGCAAGGAGAGACGCGCGGATGGCGGCCATGCGCATCTCGTATGGCGTCATCGCGACAGGTGGCGGTGGTGGAGGTGGGAGCTGTCGGGTCTTGATCGGGGGTGGCGGAGAGTCCGGCTCTGTCTCCTTGGGCTTTCGACCCCGTCTTGGTTTTGGCGTGTCGGCGGGGGTTGAGGCGACGGAATCTTCAGCGAGAAGGCGTTCAATCCGCGATTTGTTGCGGGCTTCTTGCAGCTCGAGTTCGACTAGCCTTTGCCGCTGAATCTCCAATTCCTTTGCAAGGACCTTTCGTTTCGTTATCTCTGCCTCCTTTTCTTCGTTTCGTCTCTTCTCCCTCTCGGCTTTTGCGCGTTGCTGGTAAACCCTCATTTTGTCGCGAAGGGCTTTTTTCTGTTCATCATTCAGCGGTTGTCCCTTTCGAATTGTCTTGACCAGGTCAACCTGCTCTTCCCGCGTCTCGGCGAAGGTTTCGTCTTGGTAGCTCGTTGGGGTCTCTGAAGCCTCAGAGGCCATGTTTATATTCTAGGTAGATAATAAATGGTCGTTCTAACAACATTGAGCAGACCGACCAATCTCGCCACCGGGTTAACGCTCGACCCTGAAATGGAGGAGCGTGTTTCTAACATCGAAACAGACATAGATGGGCTTCAAGCTAGCGTTACGTTACTTCTTGGCACTTCACATCCATTCGATGAGTCACTCGTTGTCGACGGATTCAAAATTTTCTACCCGAGCCAGCCGACAAATGTGCGACTCGGAGACAATTACGACGACGAGACCGCAAGCGACCCATCGGAACTTGCTTACAGTCTCGTCGTGAATGGGTATTCCTATTTTAAATCAGGGACTACTTTAGTCGACGATCTCACTCTAAATGAACCTTACCTTACGGCGAAAGTGGGAGCAACCCAGTACCACGTCTTCGACTTTAGCCCTGATACGTTGCTAGACCCTGGTGGCAGAGTCCTGACCCGCGCGCAATTGGACTACCTTTTTGACCAACACGGGGTAGGCAAAACGTCGATAGCTAACTTGAACGGGGATTTCGTCCTCCATCTCGAAGACGGGACGACCGTGTCGCACCAAAACGCGTTCAACGTCATCAATGACCAGGATGTGCGAGTCCAGCTGCCCTACAACGTTACGAATGGCGACGCGAGTGGAATCTGTAAGTTTACCTATCGCGACTACCACACGACCCAGGCGCGCACGGGGGAGAGCGTTGTGGACGGAGAGGTAGGATATCCATACTTTTCCGACTCTTTCTATGGTCTCGGCGGATCTCGATTTAACGGCCTCCCTCTCCGCGTGGAGTTGTTGTCTTTCGCCACGATTCGCGACGACAACCGCCGCCTTCCACTAACTGGGAGATCCTTCACCATCACGCGTACATACTCGCCACTGACGGACTGGCGAATGGGTCCGATTGACCCTGTGAACGCACTCTACTGGAGCACCAATCCAACCACCGCTAATTGGGAGGTCGTAGAGGGAACGACCCTCAAACAGGGCATAAAGATGACGACCCCCTTCGCATACCAACGCAAACTCCCCATCAGGTGGTACATGAATTCCACCCAGCTCACGCCGACCACTCCGACCATCGGCGGAGTCTCCCTCTCGCAAAACGGGGGACTGCGCGGGGAAGACGCCGTAATCACCGCGCCAGTCGCGGCAGATAGTAACAAGTATATGAACTACGAGATAGACGTCTACAACGACTCGACCCTCACCTCCTACACCACCCACAAAGGAGGGGTGATGGTATGCGTTTCAAAAATGAGCCAACTGCACTCCGGCATCCGGACACCAAGTTCCTACATTTCATATCTAAATCCTGTAAAAATCGCGATCAACGGCGTCTACGCGACCATGATGTGGGGTGGGGAAAGTCGTTGCCTCCTCTCACCGGTTTTCATCTGTTGGCGAACGGAGTATCTCAAGGGGCCTTGGATGGGACGTTGAAGACAACGACGTTTCAAAATCCATCCGAAGGCGATGATGTAGAACTCAGATACAGGATCGTAACCGTAAAGGACTCGCCAAACCTGTCAGGAGAGACCGTGGAGATAGACGGCCCCGCTACGACGCTCCATTCTCTAGAATCATTCTCGCGCCACTCCGTGACCACGCTGCAAGCAGAAGCTTCGAAATACTACTTTGAAGGGTCTCCCGAAAAATTCTTTTTTGTAAAAACAGCCACTCCGGCACCAAGCAAATGTGTTGTTTTTTCAGAGCAGCTCATCGACGGCCCATTTCTATTGTGTTTTCGGCTATATTTGGGCAGCAACGATGCTTTCGTCTCGTTTGCAGAAAATACTATGTCTTTGACGAATAAATATCACCCGGCCACGACAGATGCCCATCAGAATTGGAGAAATGCGGCTACGACGCATTGGGGTATGCTGGGTATCAATCTGCACCATAGTGACTATGCACTCGACCTGTTTGACAATCTGAAGTCGAAGGTTCGATACACGTTAAACTCATCATGGAGACAACAAAACAGCTACTGGGTGGCATTTCGAAGAAAATCGGATGGGAAGGTGGAGCGTTATATATCCAAAACAACTCCTCAAGAACTTAGTGACATGACTAAAATCTCAAACTCGTCCGGTATATTTACAACCACTCCTACAGACATTCTTGACCCGTACATTCCGATGCCCCTCCGACCAGTCTTCCACTTGAGCGGAGAGTACCACGGCGCGTATGTCTGGCCAATCAAAGATGACCTACAAGACATAGAGTTCGACTCTCTAAAAACCAACAACCCATCCGGATCGTACACAGCCGTCGGAGACGTGTTGGAGCTGCGTCACAGGTCCACCTCGTCGAGGAATTGTAGCATTTTTGGCAAATATAGCGTCACAAAACCCGTACCGGGTGTGGCGGATACTTGGTTTAAGGAGCTAACACTCACGAATGAGAGTGTCATCCGCACGGTTGTTAAGTGTCCCGATGTTCAATACGGCGTGCAAATGAACCAATATACTGCCAAAATATATGGGATTCTACCAGCTCGTCAGTCGGTAAGGAAGTTTTATGTAAGACTTGGATTTTCAAACACCAAGTTGAGCAATGATCCGTTGCTTATCAGCGTAGTCGTTGGAGAAGCGTGGACTGGCGGTTTTTCTACAACGACAATATCAAAATCCTCGTCGTACGTTGACATAACCTGTGATCATATTTCACTGGTTGATCCTCCAGTTACTGGTATGATCCATTTGGCGACCGTGACGTTCCAGGTATTAGATCCAACAGTATCTGGCCCGACCCGCTTTTATTTGCTTCTAGCCTAAGCTACTATTATGGTTCAAGCCTGTCGTCAATTGGCGGCAATCACGGGATGGACGTGGCCCTGTATGAAGATGTCCGAGAAACTAGGCGTATATCGCACACGATATTGGAAGCAGATTCTTTGGTCGGTCTGAGGCAGCCCATATACGACTACCCGCTTCCGCAATTTTGGCACGGCGCCCCTGTGGCCGTGATGTCTTTCCACGACCCGGCCACACAATCGGAACTAACTCTTCCGACCGCGTTGACCAATATCCTTGTCAGGTTAACATTTGATAACAACCCACCAACGATTCTCGACATATCAAACCCATATCGCTTAACGGCTAGCGGCCTGTCCGTCTGGCCGGTAAACGTTATAATTGGCAGCAACTGGAATGTTGTTTCAGGATACGAGGAGGATGACGGGGTGTTTGAAATCGCATTGCGGATTCCTCGCATCACCACTGACACGTCAACAAACATAGCACTCTCTACGGCGTTTTGCAAGTCGCGCGCTGGAAAAATGGCCGTGTCGACTAACAAGACCCTCACTTGGACGTTATAAAAATCTATGATTATATGCAGAAATGGCAAGGCGTCAGAAATCAGCACGGCGCCGTCCTTCAAGTAAAAGGGGAAAACCGAAGCGTAAGGTCGCACCCCAGTCGCAGGTGACCGCTTCATCGACCAACACCATTGTCATCCACAGCGCGCCGGTCCGAAGAGCGGTGAACAAAGGGAAGGTCGCAGAGGCGCGAGGGTTCAAGGATGCCCTTCTCATGGCGTCAGTGATGGCGAACTCTAGACCGGTCGCGTACCCCCCATTGTCCGCGTATGCCCAACCGGCCCCTGTCGCGCCGGCTCCCGAACCGGTTGTCGTCGATGAAGCAGTGGCGGCACCCCCGGAGCCTGCGGGTGTACCTGTCGGGAAACGAGTCCAGGTGGGAGGCGCGAGGTGGAAATGCCCACAACCCGGGTGTAAGAGCACGTTCGCAAACGAAAAAAACCTCCTGCTGCATCTCAGGAGGGTCCACAACACGGTCGTGGGAATTCCAAAAGAAGGCGCTGAAAAAAATCTCACAGAAGAGTAAACATGAGCAGCCCGCTGTTCACTGACGCCGAGATGCTCGAGATCTCTCAATGGATGACCCTCCATCCAAATGTCCCACGAGAGTTCATTGAGGCAGCCATGCTCTACTGTAAGAAGAAGCCACTCACAGGGAAGACAAGGCGCGCCATGAAAAGGGCATCGGCGAAAATTGAGGAAGGCGTCGTCAAGGTTTTTGGGACAAACGAAATTACTTCTGAGCTATTGTCAGAAGAAGTGGCCGATGAAGAGTTCATCCAGGAAACGCTGACACTCACTCTTCGCACGGAGAACCGAACTCGCGGGACGCTAGTGGATCCGGTATGGGACATCCCGGCGGGACTCCTTGACGATTATCACGACGTCGGGCTTACCCTCATGACCATCCCGTTTGAACAGACTCACATCAGCGAAGGAAACCGATACTTCACTGTCCGTTTGTCTGGCAGCGAGTCCCCTACGAAGGTGACCTTGCCGCTCGGCTCGTACACGACTATCGAAAACCGAAAAAACATAGAGGAAGCTTTGAAGGCGGTAGATCCTGGGTTCTCGGTCACGTACAACAGGGCGACTAGTCTTTTACCGTGACAAATGCCACCGAGTTCTCTGTCGCGGTGGATGAGCCCACGGGCCGGGTGTTGGGGCTCATGGAAGGATCATATCCTTTCACAGGTGTCCTCGCTAGCAACCGGCCAGCAACGAATGGGAGACTGAGAATGGTGTATGTATACAGCGACATCGTTCGAGGAAACGTGATATCATCGTCGACAGGCACGGGATATGGAGGCCTTTTGGCCGTCTGTCCCAACATGTCGCAGTTCTTAGAACCCATTGTTTGGCAGGCAGCGACCCCTTTGTGGCAGCATCTCAAGGACTCTCCCAGCAACATCACGATCCGACTGCTCGACGAGGACGACGCTCCTATAACTGTCTACTCGGATTGGGCTCTTCAGCTCTCCTTCCGCATAAGCCCTCAGAAGGCGATGGGAATAGAGGCGAGGAAGATCGGGAGCGTTTTGAAGTATATGGCCCTTGACAGGACCGTCCAGCCACAAACCAGATTTATTTCTCAGCCATCTAGTACTATCGAGGACGATGAAAGTTAATTTTGGAGCAATCGGAAACGTGGCTAGACGCGTGGGAGAGTTTGCCGGCAACGCTATCAAGAGGGTCGGCGACGGGGCGGCCATCGTGTCAGCTGTCAAGAAAGCCGGGCACGTCGCTGGCGAAGTCATCTCAAAAATTGGCGACGGGGCGCGGGCTGCCAAACAGGCGGCGGGCATTGTCGATTCCGCGCTCGGACACATCCCATCCAACATGATCGCGAAGAGTACGCTGCTCGGGAAAGCGTACTCGGTCGCAAACACTGGTCTGAGCGCCTTGTCCAACCTCGAAAGACGGGTTGATGGAGCGAAGGTAAAAAATCCCATACTCGGCCAGCTTCTTCAGTAAAAATATCTCATTCGAATGTATACACAATCTATGGCTTCGGACAATTCCTGGTACTCGCGCGCTATCCCCAAGTCCATGCAATACCTCGTGAAGGCGCTGGGTCAGCACACGACTCAACGAGTCCATCTCAGCACCCTCTCAGCAAGCGACGGCATCAAACAAGGGTCTGTGGTCGCGGTCCGCCTCCCCACGTCCGGGTTCGTGGACTTGCACTCCTTCGCAATGTTTTTCACGGGGACCCCCACGACCACGGCGGGGTTCGCGAAGTTCCCCGCGTACACGTCCTCCATCATCAGGCGCCTCGAGGTACTGGCAGGAGGTCAGACCGTCGACAGCATCAACGACTACTCCCAGCTGTTCCATACGCTGCTCTCGGTGCACGGCGGTGTCGAGTACAATCTCGCGCAGGCTCCCGCTGGTTGGTCGAAGAATAACAACATCGTCATTGCTGATGCGGCTGGCGCTCTCACAAACAACGTGAAGGCAAACACCGCAGTGGACGGCGTCATTGACCACTTTTTGGGATTCCTGAGTGGCGAGCCTCGGATCGTGGATCTGAGTCTCTTCCCCCCCATCGAGATCCGAATCACACTCATGGACGGAGGGGTGATGCTTCCTAGCGTGGCGCAAGCAGCTGCTGCTGGTGGCATCGTGGCCGTTGACGCAGGAACGGGGGTTGGTTTCGAACTGAGCAACATCCACTTTAGCATCGACACGTACAGGTTCCAAGAAGATATCGTGGGCCAGATTTTCTCGTCCAGGCTTGCCGAGGGTGGAACTCTCTCCTTCAAGTGGCGGACGTGGCAGTCCACCAAACAGTCGCTCGGGACTCGCACTCCCTATGCCATCAAGGCGTCGCTGTCTTCCGCGTCCGCCAGCAAACTCCTGGCGATTCAGGTTGCTGCCGGCGCGGACGTGACCAACGCATCTGGCAATACGATGTTCAATCACATCGCGGATGGTATGACTTCCTACCAATACGACATCAACGGATCCAACCTAGCGCCTGGATACCGTACGAACGCAACCGAGGCGTGGATCAATCTGTTGTCCGCGTTCGGTGACCAGGGGAATGTCTTGTCCTGTGTCCGGGAGGGCATGACTCCTACCACGTGGCTAAACAACAACTTCACGATGGCGTGTCACCTTAATATGCCGTGTGCCGGTCCAGAGTACATGAGCGGCCTTGACCTTCGTGGCACGGCATCGGTGGTCACGCTGCGAGTCGAGAAGGGAGCGACGGACTGCATTTCCTACATCTTCACGGAGTGCGAATCAAAGATGGACATCGCTGCAGGCAGGCAGGCAGCCGTGTACCTCTAAAAAATATATACGTGTGTAATGACAAACGATGGACTACTTTCGAGACCCTAGCATCACAGCTAATCCGTTTAACAGGTTGAAGTTGATTTTTGACATTCCTGAAATGGCAGATTCTGGTCTGTCCATGACAATGCCAGCTAGACGAGCATTGCCCCTTCTCCCCACCTTCAAGTATCCGCTACCAAACCAAAAAAAATAACGACGATTAGTCTATACAAATGTTGCTGGATAGTGGTATATGCCCCGCTCTTTTATATAAACGACGCGTTCCTAGTACCTCGGTCACGGTTGGGTTATCAACAGTGGACCTTACACCATCGAATGTCCCCGTTTTCGTGATGGCGACATTTAATGAAGACGTCACTGGTTTTGATCTATCAGACATTGACGTGACAAACGGAACGGCAGTCGACCTCTTTTTAGGTGCACCGGCGACGTATTTTTTTGATATAACAAATATCACAGGTTCGATCCCAACCACGGTTTCCGTGAAAGAAAATAAGGTAACAGGGGTTTCTGGGGCATATAACGACGAATCCAACCTGTTATCATTTACCTACACCCCTCCTTCCACCACCGTCACACTTGCTACAACGGCAGGCGCTAATCCTACTGCGAGCCCTATCGCAGTGGCTGCCACTTTCAGTAAGTCCATAGCTGGTTTTTCCATAGACGACATAGTAGTTACCAATGGGACCGCTTCCTCGTTGACAGGCAGTGGTTCATCTTATACATTCTCGGTCACTCCCGTCGCGGCATACACCCCCACCACTGTTAGCGTGGGAGTGGATGTGGTGGACGGTGGAAACGACGCATCCAATACTCTAACATTCACATTGAGCCCTCCACCTATCACGGTCGCTCTATCTACAGCGGCAGGGACGTATCCAACCACAAGCCCCGTCACAATGGATGTCACATTTGACAAGCCCGTGACTGGGTTTGGTAGCGGGGACATCTACGTGAACAACGGAACAGCGTCGTCGGTAACAGGTACCGGGGCATCGTACCAGTTCGCAGTGACACCAACCACTCCATATTCCCAGACGATCGTGAGGGTGGTCGATGGCTTGACGGTAGGCGAATTCGGGGTCACAAACGCCGAGTCTAACACGGTCGCGTTCACCTACTCCCCGCCGCCTACCGTCACCCTCGCGACTTCGGCCGGGGCAACACCGTCCGCGAGCCCAGTCGGCGTGACGGCTACCTTCAGCCGGTCAGTCACTGGTTTTGCGCTCGGGGACATCGTCGTTACCAACGGGACGGCGTCCAACTTGGTGCAGGTAAACGCGGCGTTTTACACGTTCGACGTGTCAGGAACCTCGAACACATTGACGACCGTCAGCGTGGGTGCCAACGCGGCGACAGACTCCGTGTCGGGCCATGGGAACTCGGCGTCTAACTCGCTTACTTTTACGTATACGCCAGTTTACAACCCCGCAACAGACCCCAATCTGTTCGCGTGGTACGATCCGTCCGACAGCGCCACGGTGTTCAGCGACACGTCGGGCACAACCCAGCAAAACACGACAGGTGGGAACGTGATGCGCGTGAACGACAAGGGGCCGAACGGGTACCACGTGACGCAGGCAACTTCCGCCAAGTGCCCGACACTGGATACGGCGGAGCTGAACTCGAAACGGTCCCTCCGTTTTATTAACTCGCGGTCTGGCTTGTTGGAGTCCGTGAACAATTTCTGGAACGCGGTCGGGGTAAGTGCGAGTGTTTTTCTAGTCGCCAAACAGCTAACGACTGCAACGTATCCAGAAATAGGGAGTTTTACGGGTATTAGAGGTTATATGCTTGGATCGTCGAACGGCAATTGTTATCTCATGTCTTATCAGTCACAGGAACAGATCGTTATGCTATTCGCTCCCGGTTCTGTATACGAAACCGTGAGCACCAGGGCTCAGTTCTTTGATAATAATACACACGTTCTGGCGCTTTCATGCAACAGCAGTACAAACGCCTTTCTCACCCGCTTCGACGGACGACCCGGCTATGCAGAGTGGGATCGGATCCTATACTTGGTTCAGGGAATCTTTCTATTGGAGGAGACTCGGCCAACGCGAGTCGTGCTTTTGATGGGTGGATTGGCGAGATCCTTATCTACAACACCGCCAAAACGTCAGCGGAGCTTGAGGTGATCGCGGCTACCTCGCAGCCAAGTGGGGGGCACCGTTAACTCCTCCAGCATAGGCCTCTATAACTAAATATCTATCCATATCATGTAAGCAATGGACTATCCAAATTATTACCAGATAGTACTTGACAGCGAGGCTTCATCGAGTGACAGTGACGTTGACAATGCGGCATTTCGTTTTAAAATTAAGCCAGATCCAAGTGCTCCCATCATTGACGGGGATTGGAGAGGCGGGCTTCACTTTGCGTCCATTGCAGGAATCGAAAGCACCCCCCTCACGTGCTCATTGGCTTGGTATCCCCCAGTTTCTTGGGTGGTGAGCACAATTTGGACCAGGGGGTTGTGTTGGGATCAGAAATATGCAAAAAAGCAACAGCAACAACGACCACTTTCGACTATTCTTTGATCAATGATCACGCATATTTCAATTTGAGGAATCCACATCTCTTTAGGAACGGGGGCATTCTGGAGATAAGGTTGGCCCACATAGATAGGGACGTAGGAGACACGGAATATCAAAACGTTGCTGCATACGATTCTTTCGTCTGCGTGTTACAATTTGAGAGGGTGCGAGGTTTTAATAAATGCAAATGTCATGGCAAGTAATTTCTGCGCATCATATATGGGTGGTTGCTTCGGAAAATTCACTCTCGTGGACACTCTAGAATCTTCGTTCAGGCGCTTGACAAGTGACCCAGTTGATTACTCGCACGCTTACGAGTCTTTTTACCTAAATTCACGTCCCAGAACTCGCCACGTGGTAGAGGCCACCTTAGACTTGCATCGCTCCGAAATTTAGCCAAGTTCGACACTTGTACAAGTCCAGCCACCTTCGCGTCCTGTCCAGGCCGTGCCAGCAGACGTAACGGACCTTGGCACATTGTGCACAAATAGGCAAAATCACGTGCAAGTCACGCATCTCACGTTGCCAAGCTCTCTGCCGGTAGCCATGGCTTCCCGAAACGCAGGGCCTTGCGAGAAGGCGTTGGCAATGCTTGGAAAAATCCTCGATGGTCTCGAGGACGGCCAGACAAAGATATCGACCAGCTCGCACACCTGACGCACAAGGTCTCCCTTCTTTCCGGAAACGAAGGTGCTGTTGGAGGCACCGGACCTACCTGCGAGGTCTTCAAGATTCACGACGCCGGATATGACGATGTCGACCGCAAGACGCCAAAAATTTGCGTCGAGTGGGTCTACGAGAAGAATGCGGCAAAGCCGAGGAAGGTCGAGGACCGCTGCGAGTGGATTCGCCTCGACCAAGCCGACGGGTGCGTTAAGATGGTTGACGATTTCCTCAATGGCTTCTCCAAGTCCAAGCGCCAGCCAGGCATTTCCCCCATTGCGCTCTACAGGGCATGGGAGGAGGTAAAGAAGGGTTTCGAGGACGCAAAGACCGCCACTTCCAATGGCAGGAAGAGGAGCCGCGAGGGAGCGTCAAGCTCCCACGGCCATGGCGACAAGAAGAACTCCGCCTCGTACGTGAAGAGCCTGACTGGACACTCCAAGGACAAGGAGTAGATTGTCGTCTTGTTGACGACGGCAACGAGCTTGCCATTTTCGCTCTTGTCGAGCTGATAACGAATGTAAACGTGTTATATTTTTTAATGAATTCGTTTATGCAGTATAAAACGCGTCAATGTATGCTGAAAACAATTTTCATTTCGTCTCGAATTGCAGTTCTAACTATGGGTTAAACATCCAGAGTAAACCTCTTATGCATCGACACAGGTCGTGTGGGATTCTTGCATAGGTCGTCTGAGTTTCCAGATTAATAAACCCTAACACTCTGCACACCCCGCCGCGCGGCCCTCGCCGGCTCCCTCACCCTGCGAGGACATGGCGAAAAATTGGGCGGTCTTTTCTTAAGAGTAAGTACGTGCAATTTTTCGCCACATCCAACAACCCACGCCACCTCAGCGCCGGCCAGTGGGGGGGTGGCGAAAAATTGTCCGTTCTTTCTCTTAAGAGTAACTAAGGACAATTTTTCGCCATCACTCTCACACCTTGACAAAACACCTCCTATGACCCGCGCCAAGGGGTGGCAGGGTGGCGAAAAATTGTCCGTTCTTTCTCTTAAGAGTAACTAAGGACAATTTTTCGCCATCACTCTCACACCTTGACAAAACACCTCCCATGACCCGCGCCAAGGGGTGGCGGGTGGCGAAAAATTGTCCGTTCTTTCTCTTAAGAGTAACTAAGGACAATTTTTCGCCATCCTTGTCACACCCCAAACACACCATCACAACTGCCGGGGTGGTGACAGATGCCAGCCTAAATGTCACAACCTGGTGAGCAGTGGTGGCAGGGGGGCACTTCTGTTTTTGCAAGTGGTTTAGGGTTTTAGGGTTTAGGGCTTAGGGTGAGACCCATCCTAGGCCGCGGTCACTATAGGGTCACTATAGGGGTGGCAGATGCCAGCATAAGGGTGGTGCACTTCTCCTAGTCGCGATGACGGAATGATGACGGAATGATGATGGAAGCTACTTAATTAATTAATTAAACACGTGCTCCTGTTGGGGAGTCACGGAGCACCGAAGTGCTTTTAATCCCTGTGTGTGCACAACAGGAGAAAGGGCAGAGACCCCCAGTCTCCTTCATGCCTAAGGCATGCCACAGCTGCATTCGGGAACGCTAGCTAAACGGACACGCTAACGATCCGGCAATCTGTGGGTGCAATAAGACCCATGTGAGCATGGCATAACACTAGGAGCGTGGGCAAGTAATCTCATCATAGCCAGGACGTAGCATGGCTGTACTAGGACTATACCCCGATCAATGGATGGATGGATGGATGGATGGATGGATGGATGGATGGATGGATGGATGGATGGATGGATGGATGGATGGATGGATGGATGGATGGATGGATGGATGGATGGATGGATGGATGGATGGATGGATGGATGGATGGATGGATGGATGGATGGATGGATGGATGGATGGATGGATGGATGGATGGATGGATGGATGGATGGATGGATGGATGATGGATGGATGGATGGATGGATGGATGGATGGATGGATGGATGGATGGATGGATGGATGGATGGATGGATGGATGGATGGATGGATGGATGGATGGATGGATGGATGGATGGATGGATGGATGGATGGATGGATGATGGATGGATGGATGGATGGATGGATGGATGGATGGATGGATGGATGGATATGGATGGATGGATGGATGGATGGATGGATGGATGGATGGATGATGGATGGATGGATGGATGGATGGATGGATGGATGGATGGATGGATGGATGGATGGATGGATGGATGGATGGATGGATGGATGGATGGATGGATGGATGGATGGATGGATGGATGGATGGATGGATGGATGGATGGATGGATGGATGTCAGGCTTGTCTTACATGATGCAGTGGAACTTTGGTGCTGGAGGGTTAATTGTGGCCCGGTCTGGTTTAGCTTCAGTGCTCTCATGGCGGCCTTCATTTGTAATTATTTGAATGCATGCCCATTGGGCCATGCATAGTGTATATTTTTTACGCATGCACGCCCATTATGTATCGATGGGTCCATCCCATCAATGCTTGTTTATTGCCAGGTCTGGTGTAAGTAAGTTAGTGCTATCTAGTCTACAAAATCCTCACTACACTTCTCCCCAAAGCGCCCCTTCCGCTTTGGGGAGGGGCTTACCCACATGGGCTGGCGTGTGAGCCGGGACATTGGTCTTCCACTCTTCTTGTTCTGCATAGGAACAGAGAGCGAAGAAATGCGGTGTGGGGACCCCTTCTCGTGGTAATGCGTTACATGTACTCCCCACCGGCTTTGCTCTTCATGGGTTCATAAAACAACAATTATTCAGTAAGAATTTAATAAATTAGGAACATATATCCGTTGGGAGTCACTGTTACACATATACCTGAAAAGGGCATATGATTTTAAATACATTCTGAGCTACAACCTGCACGTGCATGGGTTTAGTTAACTGGCACCTATACTAGAGGCCTGACATGGGGTGGAGCTTCAGTGCTTCCCCGCCTTCTCCTTCTCCCACACTAGGTGCTCCGCGTCCTTCTTCTCCGGCCCTGCCCATGGGTGCACCGGCCCGCCTCCTCCTTCTCCTCTCGGGACGATTCGCGCTCCACGCATGGCTGCAGCATCAGTTAGCACGGGCAAGACATAGCAGTAACCGCGCTATTGCTGTTCTAGCACCAGCCTAGCAGACTGCCATGATCACTCAGCAAACCCACGACAGCTAAACCCTTGGCTGTCACAACCAGTCCATGCATCATTAAGTATGGGTACAGGAAAGCTTCCCGATATCCATGGCCATATGGATGGCAGCAACACAACGACTTGCCCCCTAGCCCCCGTGCACACACAAAAACGTGGGTCGTGGCTTACACGCCCCATCCGCCATGCATGACAGCGCGTACCTTACTCGCATTCACACCGGGCTGCATCCCAGCGCCGTTGCTGTCCCCATGTGACACGTCGGCTGATTAAGCAGACACACAGCAGAGTCTGATGTAAACCGCTAAACCCCAAACCCATGCAGACCACAGTCAAGGACGCGTGCATGTCAAGCCATGCCAATTGTGAACCGTACAGCAATTTACTTTTCAAGCCTGAGGAGGTGGATAGCAGATACTAGCCTGGAAGAGGTTACAGGGGCACATGTCCATTAGCGAGCGGAACAACACAGCATACACCCTACAAGCGTACCGCACAATGTCCTCCTGCAATTGTCTGCAGATCTCCCAATGCCGCAGACATCTCCACTGCTCTCATGGCGATTGCAAATGCTTCATGCCGCTGACATCTCCACTGCTCTCATGACGATTGCAAATGCTTGATGCCGCACCTCTGCTTACAGCAGAAAAGCTTCCTCCGGGCGAGGCACCTGACTGGAACCAACACCCATTCCTTGGCTTCACAACGTGGCCACAGCATCGTGAATCTGCTTCGCCAACGCCCACACTTCAGGACCCGCGCCCTGCACGCCATGGCCACAGGCTGCACCGCTGCAATCGATGCAGCATTCACTGCCTGCGCCGCACCATGTACTGCATGCACGAAAGCCAATCCTGGCTCGGTTATCATGGTCTTGCCCGATTCCTGCTGCTTCTTCTTCTTCGATGCGGTCATGCGCACTTTATACCCCTTCCTCTCCAAGCACGCCTTCAGCACCTGGCTCGTGCGGTGCTGAATATGCTTCTGAAGGCGCGCCTTCTAAACACGAAATGTTGGCAATGTATGATTCCCAACGGCATGATAGGCACATAATCAGTCCCATTAATTGCTTTGCGGCAGTCAATGCACCAGAACACCTGTTGAAAAAAGAAGGTTATGCACGCTAGCGATTACCCGCGGCAAGAAGCAATCAACACGCCTCGCTAACAACTGCAACCACAATGTAATTCATGACGGGCCACTCACCGCTACCCTGCTCTCCTGCTTCAATGTCTCCCCATTCTCAAGGCCTCCATTGTAAACCTCTCCGTCTTCACCATCGTCATCGTCTTCCTCTTCCTCCAATCCGACGTATCCGTGTTTCCTTTTCCTAAGATACCTAGGTGTTTCAAGTCGTATGTCGGCGTTGGCACACTTCCAACAAAATTTTGGCCGCTCTACCCATTACCATTT
>RPFO01000434.1:45000-181340 GCA_009746045.1 Mesostigma viride | reverse complement strand
TACCACGTCTTCGACTTTAGCCCTGATACGTTGCTAGACCCTGGTGGCAGAGTCCTGACCCGCGCGCAATTGGACTACCTTTTTGACCAACACGGGGTAGGCAAAACGTCGATAGCTAACTTGAACGGGGATTTCGTCCTCCATCTCGAAGACGGGACGACCGTGTCGCACCAAAACGCGTTCAACGTCATCAATGACCAGGATGTGCGAGTCCAGCTGCCCTACAACGTTACGAATGGCGACGCGAGTGGAATCTGTAAGTTTACCTATCGCGACTACCACACGACCCAGGCGCGCACGGGGGAGAGCGTTGTGGACGGAGAGGTAGGATATCCATACTTTTCCGACTCTTTCTATGGTCTCGGCGGATCTCGATTTAACGGCCTCCCTCTCCGCGTGGAGTTGTTGTCTTTCGCCACGATTCGCGACGACAACCGCCGCCTTCCACTAACTGGGAGATCCTTCACCATCACGCGTACATACTCGCCACTGACGGACTGGCGAATGGGTCCGATTGACCCTGTGAACGCACTCTACTGGAGCACCAATCCAACCACCGCTAATTGGGAGGTCGTAGAGGGAACGACCCTCAAACAGGGCATAAAGATGACGACCCCCTTCGCATACCAACGCAAACTCCCCATCAGGTGGTACATGAATTCCACCCAGCTCACGCCGACCACTCCGACCATCGGCGGAGTCTCCCTCTCGCAAAACGGGGGACTGCGCGGGGAAGACGCCGTAATCACCGCGCCAGTCGCGGCAGATAGTAACAAGTATATGAACTACGAGATAGACGTCTACAACGACTCGACCCTCACCTCCTACACCACCCACAAAGGAGGGGTGATGGTATGCGTTTCAAAAATGAGCCAACTGCACTCCGGCATCCGGACACCAAGTTCCTACATTTCATATCTAAATCCTGTAAAAATCGCGATCAACGGCGTCTACGCGGACCATGATGTGGGGTGGGGAAAGTCGTTGCCTCCTCTCACCGGTTTTCATCTGTTGGCGAACGGAGTATCTCAAGGGGCCTTGGATGGGACGTTGAAGACAACGACGTTTCAAAATCCATCCGAAGGCGATGATGTAGAACTCAGATACAGGATCGTAACCGTAAAGGACTCGCCAAACCTGTCAGGAGAGACCGTGGAGATAGACGGCCCCGCTACGACGCTCCATTCTCTAGAATCATTCTCGCGCCACTCCGTGACCACGCTGCAAGCAGAAGCTTCGAAATACTACTTTGAAGGGTCTCCCGAAAAATTCTTTTTTGTAAAAACAGCCACTCCGGCACCAAGCAAATGTGTTGTTTTTTCAGAGCAGCTCATCGACGGCCCATTTCTATTGTGTTTTCGGCTATATTTGGGCAGCAACGATGCTTTCGTCTCGTTTGCAGAAAATACTATGTCTTTGACGAATAAATATCACCCGGCCACGACAGATGCCCATCAGAATTGGAGAAATGCGGCTACGACGCATTGGGGTATGCTGGGTATCAATCTGCACCATAGTGACTATGCACTCGACCTGTTTGACAATCTGAAGTCGAAGGTTCGATACACGTTAAACTCATCATGGAGACAACAAAACAGCTACTGGGTGGCATTTCGAAGAAAATCGGATGGGAAGGTGGAGCGTTATATATCCAAAACAACTCCTCAAGAACTTAGTGACATGACTAAAATCTCAAACTCGTCCGGTATATTTACAACCACTCCTACAGACATTCTTGACCCGTACATTCCGATGCCCCTCCGACCAGTCTTCCACTTGAGCGGAGAGTACCACGGCGCGTATGTCTGGCCAATCAAAGATGACCTACAAGACATAGAGTTCGACTCTCTAAAAACCAACAACCCATCCGGATCGTACACAGCCGTCGGAGACGTGTTGGAGCTGCGTCACAGGTCCACCTCGTCGAGGAATTGTAGCATTTTTGGCAAATATAGCGTCACAAAACCCGTACCGGGTGTGGCGGATACTTGGTTTAAGGAGCTAACACTCACGAATGAGAGTGTCATCCGCACGGTTGTTAAGTGTCCCGATGTTCAATACGGCGTGCAAATGAACCAATATACTGCCAAAATATATGGGATTCTACCAGCTCGTCAGTCGGTAAGGAAGTTTTATGTAAGACTTGGATTTTCAAACACCAAGTTGAGCAATGATCCGTTGCTTATCAGCGTAGTCGTTGGAGAAGCGTGGACTGGCGGTTTTTCTACAACGACAATATCAAAATCCTCGTCGTACGTTGACATAACCTGTGATCATATTTCACTGGTTGATCCTCCAGTTACTGGTATGATCCATTTGGCGACCGTGACGTTCCAGGTATTAGATCCAACAGTATCTGGCCCGACCCCCTTTTATTTGCTTCTAGCCTAAGCTACTATTATGGTTCAAGCCTGTCGTCAATTGGCGGCAATCACGGGATGGACGTGGCCCTGTATGAAGATGTCCGAGAAACTAGGCGTATATCGCACACGATATTGGAAGCAGATTCTTTGGTCGGTCTGAGGCAGCCCATATACGACTACCCGCTTCCGCAATTTTGGCACGGCGCCCCTGTGGCCGTGATGTCTTTCCACGACCCGGCCACACAATCGGAACTAACTCTTCCGACCGCGTTGACCAATATCCTTGTCAGGTTAACATTTGATAACAACCCACCAACGATTCTCGACATATCAAACCCATATCGCTTAACGGCTAGCGGCCTGTCCGTCTGGCCGGTAAACGTTATAATTGGCAGCAACTGGAATGTTGTTTCAGGATACGAGGAGGATGACGGGGTGTTTGAAATCGCATTGCGGATTCCTCGCATCACCACTGACACGTCAACAAACATAGCACTCTCTACGGCGTTTTGCAAGTCGCGCGCTGGAAAAATGGCCGTGTCGACTAACAAGACCCTCACTTGGACGTTATAAAAATCTATGATTATATGCAGAAATGGCAAGGCGTCAGAAATCAGCACGGCGCCGTCCTTCAAGTAAAAGGGGAAAACCGAAGCGTAAGGTCGCACCCCAGTCGCAGGTGACCGCTTCATCGACCAACACCATTGTCATCCACAGCGCGCCGGTCCGAAGAGCGGTGAACAAAGGGAAGGTCGCAGAGGCGCGAGGGTTCAAGGATGCCCTTCTCATGGCGTCAGTGATGGCGAACTCTAGACCGGTCGCGTACCCCCCATTGTCCGCGTATGCCCAACCGGCCCCTGTCGCGCCGGCTCCCGAACCTGTTGTCGTCGATGAAGCAGTGGCGGCACCCCCGGAGCCTGCGGGTGTACCTGTCGGGAAACGAGTCCAGGTGGGAGGCGCGAGGTGGAAATGCCCACAACCCGGGTGTAAGAGCACGTTCGCAAACGAAAAAAACCTCCTGCTGCATCTCAGGAGGGTCCACAACACGGTCGTGGGAATTCCAAAAGAAGGCGCTGAAAAAAATCTCACAGAAGAGTAAACATGAGCAGCCCGCTGTTCACTGACGCCGAGATGCTCGAGATCTCTCAATGGATGACCCTCCATCCAAATGTCCCGAGAGTTCATTGAGGCAGCCATGCTCTACTGTAGAAGAAGCCACTCACAGGGAAGACGAAGCGCGCCATGAAAAGGGCATCGGCGAAAATTGAGGAAGGCGTCGTCAAGGTTTTTGGGACAAACGAAATTACTTCTGAGCTATTGTCAGAAGAAGTGGCCGATGAAGGAGTTCATCCAGGAAACGCTGACACTCACTCTTCGCACGGAGAACCGAACTCGCGGGACGCTAGTGGATCCGGTATGGGACATCCCGGCGGGACTCCTTGACGATTATCACGACGTCGGGCTTACCCTCATGACCATCCCGTTTGAACAGACTCACATCAGCGAAGGAAACCGATACTTCACTGTCCGTTTGTCTGGCAGCGAGTCCCCTACGAAGGTGACCTTGCCGCTCGGCTCGTACACGACTATCGAAAACCGAAAAAACATAGAGGAAGCTTTGAAGGCGGTAGATCCTGGGTTCTCGGTCACGTACAACAGGGCGACTAGTCTTTTTACCGTGACAAATGCCACCGAGTTCTCTGTCGCGGTGGATGAGCCCACGGGCCGGGTGTTGGGGCTCATGGAAGGATCATATCCTTTCACAGGTGTCCTCGCTAGCAACCGGCCAGCAACGAATGGGAGACTGAGAATGGTGTATGTATACAGCGACATCGTTCGAGGAAACGTGATATCATCGTCGACAGGCACGGGATATGGAGGCCTTTTGGCCGTCTGTCCCAACATGTCGCAGTTCTTAGAACCCATTGTTTGGCAGGCAGCGACCCCTTTGTGGCAGCATCTCAAGGACTCTCCCAGCAACATCACGATCCGACTGCTCGACGAGGACGACGCTCCTATAACTGTCTACTCGGATTGGGCTCTTCAGCTCTCCTTCCGCATAAGCCCTCAGAAGGCGATGGGAATAGAGGCGAGGAAGATCGGGAGCGTTTTGAAGTATATGGCCCTTGACAGGACCGTCCAGCCACAAACCAGATTTATTTCTCAGCCATCTAGTACTATCGAGGACGATGAAAGTTAATTTTGGAGCAATCGGAAACGTGGCTAGACGCGTGGGAGAGTTTGCCGGCAACGCTATCAAGAGGGTCGGCGACGGGGCGGCCATCGTGTCAGCTGTCAAGAAAGCCGGGCACGTCGCTGGCGAAGTCATCTCAAAAATTGGCGACGGGGCGCGGGCTGCCAAACAGGCGGCGGGCATTGTCGATTCCGCGCTCGGACACATCCCATCCAACATGATCGCGAAGAGTACGCTGCTCGGGAAAGCGTACTCGGTCGCAAACACTGGTCTGAGCGCCTTGTCCAACCTCGAAAGACGGGTTGATGGAGCGAAGGTAAAAAATCCCATACTCGGCCAGCTTCTTCAGTAAAAATATCTCATTCGAATGTATACACAATCTATGGCTTCGGACAATTCCTGGTACTCGCGCGCTATCCCCAAGTCCATGCAATACCTCGTGAAGGCGCTGGGTCAGCACACGACTCAACGAGTCCATCTCAGCACCCTCTCAGCAAGCGACGGCATCAAACAAGGGTCTGTGGTCGCGGTCCGCCTCCCCACGTCCGGGTTCGTGGACTTGCACTCCTTCGCAATGTTTTTCACGGGGACCCCCACGACCACGGCGGGGTTCGCAAAGTTCCCCGCGTACACGTCCTCCATCATCAGGCGCCTCGAGGTACTGGCAGGAGGTCAGACCGTCGACAGCATCAACGACTACTCCCAGCTGTTCCATACGCTGCTCTCGGTGCACGGCGGTGTCGAGTACAATCTCGCGCAGGCTCCCGCTGGTTGGTCGAAGAATAACAACATCGTCACCGCTGACGTGGCTGGCACTCTCACAAACAACGTGAAGGCAAACACCGCAGTGGACGGCGTCATTGACCACTTTTTGGGATTCCTGAGCGGCGAGCCTCGGATCGTGGATCTGAGTCTCTTCCCCCCATCGAGATCCGAATCACACTCATGGACGGAGGGGTGATGCTTCCTAGCGTCGCAGCAGCTGCAGGCGATGGCATCGTGGCCGTTCCAGCAGCGACAGGTGTTGGTTTCGAACTGAGCAACATCCACTTTAGCATCGACACGTACAGGTTCCAAGAAGATATCGTGGGCCAGATTTTCTCGTCCAGGCTTGCCGAGGGTGGAACTCTCTCCTTCAAGTGGCGGACGTGGCAGTCCACCAAACAGTCGCTCGGGACTCGCACTCCCTATGCCATCAAGGCGTCGCTGTCTTCCGCGTCCGCCAGCAAACTCCTGGCGATTCAGGTTGCTGCCGGCGCGGACGTGACCAACGCATCTGGCAATACGATGTTCAATCACATCGCGGATGGTATGACTTCCTACCAATACGACATCAACGGATCCAACCTAGCGCCTGGATACCGTACGAACGCAACGGAGGCGTGGATCAATCTGTTGTCCGCGTTCGGTGACCAAGGGAATGTTTTGTCCTGTGTCCGTGAGGGCATGACTCCTACCACGTGGCTAAACAACAACTTCACGATGGCGTGTCACCTTAATATGCCGTGTGCCGGTCCAGAGTACATGAGCGGCCTTGACCTTCGTGGCACGGCATCGGTGGTCACGCTGCGAGTCGAGAAGGGAGCAACGGACTGCATTTCCTACATCTTCACGGAATGCGAATCAAAGATGGACATCGCTGCAGGCAGGCAGGCAGCCGTGTACCTCTAAAAAATATATACGTGTGTAATGACAAACGATGGACTACTTTCGAGACCCTAGCATCACAGCTAATCCGTTTAACAGGTTGAAGTTGATTTTTGACATTCCTGAAATGGCAGATTCTGGTCTGTCCATGACAATGCCAGCTAGACGAGCATTGCCCCTTCTCCCCACCTTCAAGTATCCGCTACCAAACTCTAAAAAATAATGTGACGATGATATTATATTAGCTCCATGTCGTTTGATTATGGTATTTGTCCTGCTTTGATTCGCAAGAAGCGCAAACGGCAAGGACAGCGCCGTCAATCACGTTAACAACTACACACGGACTGTATCCTAGCGCGGTACCGATTACAATGACAGCAGCATTCAGCGAAACAGTCACCGGGTTCACCTTGGGTGATATCGTTGTCATAAATGGTACTGCATCTGGTTTAACGGGTAGCGGCGCCTCTTACACATTCTCTGTGACTCCAGCTGTAGCTTATTCACTGACAACAGTCACTGTTGGAGGAACGCAGCAAGCAGCGTGCTAGGAACCGGCAACACCGCAGCAACTCCGTTAGTCTTCACGTATTCGCCACCTCCAACGGTAACCCTCGCGACGACCGCGGGCTTGACGCCATCCTCATCACCCGTGGACGTGACAGCCACGTTCAGCAGGTCGGTGACGGGGTTCGCGTTGGGCGACATCACCGTGACCAACGGGACCGCCGCCAACCTGACCGGAAGTGGGGCGTCGTACGCCTTCCAAGTGACGCCAACCATCGCCAATTCTTCAACGAACGTCAGCGTGGGCGCGGGCACTGTTGTGGACGCATCGACAGGGAACGCCAACGCGGCATCTAACACACTGTCGTTCACGTACTCGGCAAATCCGTCGGTGACTCTTGCGTCCGGAACTCCGACGGGTGCTGTTTACCGATCACGGCCACTTTTAGCACATCGGTCACTGGGTTCACGTTGGGCGACATCGCCGTGACCAACGGAACCGTGTCCAACTTGCTGGGAAGTGGCGCCACGTACACATTCGATGTGACCCTACCATGTCGGACTTCGTGACGACGGTAAGCGTGGGCGCGGGCACCGTGACGGGCGCAACGTCAGGGCTTGGAAACACAGCATCGAACGCTGTCATTCACGTACTATTACAACCCGGCAACGACCCCGCGCTGTTCGCGTGGTACGATCCGTCCGACAGCGCCACGGTGTTCAGCGACACGTCGGGCACAACCCAGCAAAACACGGCGGAGGGAACGTGATGCGCGTGAACGACAAGGGCCGAACGGGTACCACGTGACGCAGGCAACTTCCGCCAAGTGCCCGACACTGGATACGGCGGAGCTGAACTCGAAACGGTCCCTCCGTTTATTAACTCGCGGTCTGGCTTGTTGGAGTCCGTGAACAATTTTGGAATGCGGTCGGGGTAAGTGCGAGTGTTTTTTAGTCGCCAAACAGCTAACGACTGCAACGTATCCAGAAATAGGGGTTACGGGTATTAGAGGTTATATGCTTGGATCGTCGAACGGCAATTGTTATCTCATGTCTTATCAGTCAGAGGTACAGACCGTTATCCTCTTTACTCCCAGTATGCGCGAAACCGTGAGCACCAGGGCTCAGTTCTTTGACAACAAGGCACACGTCCTGGCGCTTTCATGCAACAGCAGTACAAACGCCTTTTCACCCGCTTCGACGGACGAGCTGGTTATGACAGAATGGGATCGGACCCTACAACTGGTTCAGGGAAATCTCGCTATTGGAGGAGACGCGTCCAACGCGAGTCGTGCCTTTGACGGGTGGATTGGCGAGATCCTTATCTACAACACCGCCAAGACGTCAGCGGAACTTGAACGGATCCGCGGATCTTGTTGCCAAGTGGGGCACTCCCGCCGCCATCCCAGCGTAGAAACTATTATCTCTTCCAATTTGTAATAAAGCAATGGAATACCCAACTTATTATCAAATAGTGCTAGATTCCAAGGCCTCTGAAAACGTGATTGACTCCACCACCGGGTTACGTCAATTTAGAATCAAACCAGACCCGAGGGCGCCCATCATTGACAGTACATGGCGCGGTGGTGTGCATTATGCCTACGTTGACGCAGTGCCTGTTGATGAGGACCGTGCTATTGTCGGGCTTGTTTCCCCGAGTTTCTCCGGTGGTGAGCATAACCAACAGGATTGCATTGTTTTATGCAACGAGACTGTCATGGGTGGAACAGACGGGGACATCCTTTCTTACGCCATGATCAACGAACACGCATTTTTTAACCTAAAGAACCCACACCTGTTCAGAAACGGAGGACATATTACGGTAGGAGCGTCGTACATTGACAGACTTGACGGAAACGAGACTCAATTCCCACCGGTGCAGACGGGTGGTTTTGTATGCATCCTACGTTTTGAAAAGATTCGCGGGTTCAACAAGTGCAATTGTCATGGCAAGTAATTTCTACGAAATATATATGGGTGGTTGCTTCGGAAAATTCACTCTCGTGGACACTCTAGAATCTTCGTTCAGGCGCTTGACAAGTGACCCAGTTGATTACTCGCACGCTTACGAGTCTTTTTACCTAAATTCACGTCCCAGAACTCGCCACGTGGTAGAGGCCACCTTAGACTTGCATCGCTCCGAAATTTAGCCAAGTTCGACACTTGTACAAGTCCAGCCACCTTCGCGTCCTGTCCAGGCCGTGCCAGCAGACGTAACGGACCTTGGCACATTGTGCACAAATAGGCAAAATCACGTGCAAGTCACGCATCTCACGTTGCAAGCTCTCTGCCGGTAGCCATGGCTTCCCGAAACGCAGGGCCTTGCGAGAAGGCGTTGGCAATGCTTGGAAAAATCCTCGATGGTCTCGAGGACGGCCAGACAAAGATATCTGACCAGCTCGCACACCTGACGCACAAGGTCTCCCTTCTTTCCGGAAACGAAGGTGCTGTTGGAGGCACCGGACCTACCTGCGAGGTCTTCAAGATTCACGACGCCGGATATGACGATGTCGACCGCAAGACGCCAAAAATTTGCGTCGAGTGGGTCTACGAGAAGAATGCGGCAAAGCCGAGGAAGGTCGAGGACCGCTGCGAGTGGATTCGCCTCGACCAAGCCGACGGGTGCGTTAAGATGGTTGACGATTTCCTCAATGGCTTCTCCAAGTCCAAGCGCCAGCCAGGCATTTCCCCCATTGCGCTCTACAGGGCATGGGAGGAGGTAAAGAAGGGTTTCGAGGACGCAAAGACCGCCACTTCCAATGGCAGGAAGAGGAGCCGCGAGGGAGCGTCAAGCTCCCACGGCCATGGCGACAAGAAGAACTCCGCCTCGTACGTGAAGAGCCTGACTGGACACTCCAAGGACAAGGAGTAGATTGTCGTCTTGTTGACGACGGTGCCCAACGAGCTTGCCATTTTCGCTCTTGTCGAGCTGATAACGAATGTAAACGTGTTATATTTTTTAATGAATTCGTTTATGCAGTATAAAACGCGTCAATATATGCTGAAAACAATTTTCATTTCGTCTCGAATTGCAGTTCTAACTGCAGGTTAAAAATCCAGAGTAAACCTCTCATGCATCGACGCAGGTCGTGTGGGATTCTTGCATAGGTCGTCCGAGTTTCCAGAGGTTACACAGAGTAATAAACCCTAACACTCTGCACACCCCGCCGCGCGGCCCTCGCCGGGGCCGCCAACTCCCACGCACTGCTCGACCCTCCAGCACCTTACTAAATTTACTAAGCTAACTACAGGTTTTGGGTTTTGTCTGCGGGAAATTATGCAAGCCTGTGCATGCACTCTCACTCACATCGAATAAAACCTCCATTTCCAACTGAAAATATCAATTTAGTAGTAAATATAGTTTCCCACGAGAAAACACAGCAAGCCCTCACACCATCACCACCACCTGGCAGTCCCGCCACTGCTTGGCAGTCCGCGCCCCTCCGCTGCACCCCCGCTGGCCGGCCCCCATGGCCTTTCCCGTGGGAGATGGATTTATTGGTCATTTTGCCGTGGGAAACTACGTTTTCATAACCATTTGTCGTGGGAGACTATATTTACTAAGTTTTTTGGGGGTTCTTTTTTTGGGAAATTCAGGTGTGTTTTTGGTGGTGCACACCTGAATTAATTTCCTAGGAATAAAACCCAAAACCCATAGTAAACTTAGTAAACATAGTCTCCCACGGGAAATGACTTAGTCCCATATCCCACATGGCCCTCACCCAGTTGTGGCATGTCACCACTTCGACCTCATGGCAGGTGGCTTGAATTTCCTAGAAAAAAAACCAAAACCCATAGTAAACTTAGTAAATTTAGTCACCCTGGGATGCCAGCATAAGAGTCTACCACCATGGTCACTATAAGGTCACTATAGCTACCCTGTACCACACAGCACCTGTAGCACCTTGACCTCATGGCAGCTGGCTTGAATTTCCTAGAAAAAAAACCAAAAAACCATAGTAAACTTAGTAAATTTAGTCACAGTGGGAGGGTGATAGCCAGGGTGGGGGGATGCCGTGGGTGTCTGGAGACGGTGTTAGGGTTTAGGGTTTAGGGTTTAGGGTGATACCCCACCCCAGGCCGCGGTCACTATAGGGTCACTATAGGGGTGGCAGATGCCAGCATAAGGCTGGTGCCCTTCTGTGAGCCGCGATGACGGAATGATGACGGAATGATGATGGAAGCTACTTAATTAATTAAACTCGTGCTCCCGTTGGGGAGTCACGGAGCACCGAAGTGCTTTTAATCCCTGTGTGTGCACAACAGGAGAAAGGGCAGAGACCCCCAGCAGCGCGCCTGCTTGACGGGACGGAGGTCCCGTTCCGCAATCGCTTCAAACTGTTGGGGAGTTGGCTCCCTGACACTGCAGACGATGTGGACACCCGCATCGGCCTGGCCTGGGCCAGGCTCCGTTCGCTCAAGACCTACTGGCGCTTGAAGGGCCTGGGCGAGCACCGCAAGCGCATGCTCTTCAAGGTCCTCGTCCTCACGGTGCTCACGTATGGCGCTCTGAGGCGTGGACACTCACACCCAAACTGGCAGCTAGGCTCAACGGCACGGTTTACAGGAATCATGCTCCGACAGGTCCTTAATGACGTAGGGTTTTCCGAGCGCCCGTCATCAGAGTCTTTGTATCATGGTATGCCTCGTATTAGGCAGCGGACGAGATTAGGCAGCGTAGGATAGCATTTGTAGGACACCTTGCTCGCACCAGCCAGGTCGACACCGCCCTTGGTCTGGCGCAGGCCCCCAGCGGCTTGGCCAGCCAGGGCGACACATTCTGACCTGGCCTGGCCCCAAGGGCATTCCCAAAAGGGTAGGGAAACCTGTCACGAACTACATCCAGATGTTGCTGGACGACCTAGTGGTCCCAGCCCAGTTTGAACACCGCATCCACTCTCTCTCCATCCCGTCTTTGGACTGCCATGCCGCAGGACAAGACGCGGTGGCACAAGATTGTCAAGGCTCACACGCCAGACCCTGTGGGCAAGCCCCAGGGCTCCCCCCAAGAGGAGGAGGCGTTTTGATGAGTAGTGTAGTTAGGCTTTTCTAGACTAGATAGCTTAGAGTTAGGTTATTTTCTGATAGGTTATAGTTCGATTACGCAGCTTCCTCCACTCCACCCATCCATCATGGAATATGTGCTACATGATATCCCAACGGAGGCATGTTATAATTTAATTTAATTTAATTTAATTTAATTTAATTGCGTCATTTGTTCACACGCAACATTTGTGTGGCGAAAAAATGCCGTCCGGGCCAAGGCCGCATGATACACAAAAAAGGACAAAACCAAACCCACCTGGCTAAGGTCGGCCTCTTTTCTTTTCCCACCCACCCTCCCTGCGTGTTTGGGGGTAAGGCTAGCCTTTGCCAAGCAATAAGTGTTCGCATGAGCATCGGCGGCCGGGATGTGGCCTGCCTTTTGTATGTGCTCCACTCATTGTTTTAATAAAGAGTCTGGTTACCCTGGAGTTCCACGGTTAATGGATTCAACTACTTTGCGACCCCCAAAAAGGTAAAATTTATAGTTTGCAACCCATAATGAAGGCAAAGTTTCATGTTTGCGAGCCGATCGACTTGTTTATGGTCAGTGGCTTGTACCTACTTATCGATTAAGGGGAGGTGGCACCCCAAAAACCTTAAAACTTGACCCATGCTAATATCACTTGAATTTCAGTTGCACCATGCTAAATTATGATTGGGGGCACTAAATAACATCTCTAGTGAGTTGTCCATGCACTTGTTGGGGGTACTACCCCCACATATACGCCAATATATCGCTATAAATAGAAAAAGACGCTAATTAGGGCTATGTATGCCCCAGCCCATGCACTCATTTGTTGGCAAAAAAAAATGTAGCGTCTATAGTTCCCTGAGTTTGTAGCTTGCTGAGCTATTTACATCATGAAAATGACAAAACCTTGAACAGTTATTGTTTTCCCCGCAAAAGTACCCTTTTTTTACCGGACATTGGGAATAAACATGTCATAAACACTTCAGATTAGGCAACAAAATGTAGCGAAAATCCGGCTAACAGGGGGACAGCAGTGGTCCAAGTCCCAGGTAATTCCGACAAGTCTAGCTCAAGTTATTGCGTTTGGCGTGCTCAAACCTGAACATACGCTAAATGAGGTTTTTCTGTGTATAAGGCCACCTAGGCATCATGTTTTCCATCCAAGAAGCCAAAAAACATGCCCAACTCGATCACACAACATAAGAAAAGGCTAGGCACCTCATCTGCCCTCCCCTGCCCTCAGCATGGCCAGCCTTGCCAGCGTGCGAATAGCAACACCATCGCTAGGCATACACGCACCAAGAGAGCATACACTAAGCTCAGCCCAAGGTTACCATGTAAATTTATGCCAAGAACTCAGCAAGTATACGTGTAAAAACCTTAGAAAGACTGCCCAAGCAATAGAGGCAACTGCAGCCTGCAAACTTGGCAGCAAATCATACATGTTGTATGCCAAGCATTCACATCCTATCCAGCTTGCCTTGCTGCACACATAGCAGGGAAGTCTTAATGGTTATAGCTCAAGGAAAGCAATGGAAACACCTATCTAATGCAATGCCACTCATGCAGTATGGCCAGCAAAAGAACCACTCTCACCTTCCTTTCCAATAGGGCAATTTGCTAAGAAGCTGATGCCAGCTTGTTAGCCTGTAGGCACATGCCGGATGTCGTTCTAAAACAGGCGTGTCAGATCCGGCACATAACAAAGCGTCTGAGCAAGGTCACGTCCAAAGGATTATGGAAAACAAATGTCAACACATAACCAACAACTTGACCTCGGCGCATTTAGCATGCCAGCCACAAACTACACGAAATTGTACGAAATAGCTAGGAATCTGACGATGCAACCGAAAGAAATGGAGCGCTTCCTGCAGGGAAACTGCCCGAAAAAAAGGCGAAAGGCCGACGTTAATGCACCTGCCTGCGTGGAAATGTTTCATGCATAAACTGGCACGCAAGCTCGAACAATAAAAGACATCATCCATTGATCAGGCGAACAAGGAAGGTGCGCCTTCCGTGAATACGTCGAAGGCGACCTGCGCAGGCCTGCGTAGGTTCTTACCTTGAATGCCGGAAATGTAAAAGAAACCGGGAAGCTTCGGCACAAACTCGACAACACCATTAAGTTAGCTTCATAATCGCTCTTTAGAGCCTACGTTGCCTCACAATAGCTGCCGTAAACCTGCATTAAATTTCATGATCCGCAAGAGAAATTATATATCCTGGACCCCCGCGCCCGTAGCCGTTCGAGAAATTAGCGATATTGCAAACCGTAAACTTTCCGCCACGCAATGAGGTCATCAACTAATCTTCTGCGAAATTCAAGCATTTTTTCTAGCTGTTTACGTGCCATATCGATTAATATTGCATAAAGGCATGCCGCCATGGCCACTTCCGCGAGGGTTGAGCGGTCCGGGCACACATTATACACCGTACGGACGGTACCGCGAATTTTTTGGCGCGGAAAATATTCGGCGCGCCACGTCCCCTTAATGATTACCTTCCTAATAAGTGATTTGATTGATCAATTGGGTCATTTGGTAGTACTGATCATAATATACTTCATGAAATAATATTAGTTGTCTCATTTAATCAAATAAATATCGCGAATTTGTGGCGCGCCGACGGGTTCGCTGGCTAGACGGGCTGTGCGGCGTGGCGCGGTAACTTTGAACTTTGCGGCCCAAAATGAAGCCCATCAAAAGCGGTTTGCGAGGTCGATTTGCAAAATTAGTTTGTCGCAAAGTGATTATGGCCACTACGGTACTATCTCAAGGAGACAACCAGTGCAGGCCAGAAATCGGGAGAATCTGGACCATGGTAGTTCGAGCCTGCCGAGGATACTAAGGTACATGATACTAGGGTACGCATGTCCCTAACTAGCAAGAGAAAGCGCTAGCAGCTACCTGGTCCTTTTGCATGGCCAAACCTCGACGCTGCAAAAGCGTAGAATGCTGTCCAACAAACGTGCGTGCTCGCAATCACCATCATTCTCATCACCCTCGCCATTTTCGGTGCCGCCATCATTGCCGCCACTGTCATCATCGCCATGGTCGGCATTGCCACCATCATTGCCATCACCATGCACTGTCATTCCCGTCGTTGCTGCTGATGCCTCTGGTAACGTCGTCATTCCTGTTGTCATTGTTGTCATCATCATTTCCACTGTCGTCATTGCCACCATTGCCACCATTGCCACCGTCATCATCATGCACCATGGCTGCTGGCACTATTGCCACCACTGCTGTCGCCATCATCGTCGCCATTGTCGTCCTTGTTGTCGTAATCGTCGTCATCCCCTCTGTCATTGTCATCGTTGTTGTCAACATCATCATGGTCGTCATCGCTGTCATTGTCACCATCAACCCCACCATCCCCGTCACCACCGCCATCACCTTCGCCATACGCAACCTTGGACCGCAGGCTTGCAGAGGTAGAGATACTCCAGTCGCTGCCCATGGTCCCGCACCACCCTCAAGCTGGCATCCGTCACTTTGCAACAACCCAGCGCGTTCAACACGCGCAGCTGCTCGCACGCTCTCACGACAGCCACGATTCCGTCATCCGTCACCCCTATGCAGCCCTTCACACTGAGCTCACGCAGCCATAAACAGCCCTGCGCGATCGCCCTAATGCCGACATTTGATACACCCTTGCAGCCCTGTAAATCCAGAAACCGCAACTCATGGCAGTGCTGCGCCACTGAGGACATACTGGCATCCGTGGCAGCGGCGCAACCCACAATGGCCAGATACCTCAGGCGACCACACGCCGCCACCAGCGCGGAAATGCTAGACTCCGTCAACCGGGGGCAGAAACGGACGTCCGACTTCTCTAACCGCTCGCAAATCCGGGAATTCGTCTGCTGGCAGGCATGAACAGGATCCCTGCGAACGGGGGGCCCTCCATGACCACCAACCGTGTTAAGCACAGGGGCCGGGCGTGAGTGTATCATCATCCATGAGAGGAGCACCCTGTGAGAAGGAAGACGGGTTGGTCCCATGAACGCGCAGCGGAGCCACAGGTTGGTGGCCCACAGAAACACTTTGTGAGGACGGTTCTTCTAAAACCAACACATCCGACCCCACCGCTTTTCCAGCCCATCCGATCCTACCGCAAAGCGACCCTTTTTAATTCCCGGCCCGTGGGGGAGATCACTGGCACGGAGCCTGCAGAAGCCGTGAGGGAAGCATTGACAACCATGTCATCCTGTGGAAAGGAGTGTTGACGACTCAATGGATGGGAGAAGGAGGACAGATCAGTGCGATGGACGTCCAGCTCACAGAGACTGAGGCAATGTCGCAACAAGTGCGCGCAGCCCACATCTCCAATGCCCGTGCCCGACAGATCCATATGGCGTAGCCGTTTGAAGCCCCCACTCATGCTGCTCTTGCTGCTGATGTTGCTTTTGGTATTAAAGCCGCTCATGCCGCTTTTGCTAGTAATGCCGGTTATGCTGGCATCGATCACTGCGGCGCACCCTGCCAGCTGGAGCGTCCGCAGACCCCGACAATTGCAGCCTTATGGCCGACACGGCCGCGTCACCGATCGCACAGCCGGCTGCACGCAAGGTCTGCAGCCCTGGGCAGTTTGCCCCGATCGACTCGATGCTGCCGTCTGTCACGCTGGCACATCCCGACATGACGTCCAGGTGACGCAACCGTGGGCAGCACGCCGCCACCGCGCGGATCCCGTCCCCCGTCACGCAGGCGTTGTCGCCCACGTCCAGGTGGCGCAAGCGGGGGCAGTGCGCGAGGGCGATCATGCTCACATCTGTCACGAGAGAGTTGCGCGCCACCTCCAGGGTCTCCAGGGACGGGCATCGCTTGAGCACGGCCGCCAGATGGACGTCCGAGAGACCTTCCACGCCCCTCAAGTGCCAGTGCCGGAGTGGCCAGGAAGCTTGTCTACCGTTCCGCGATGCGCCCCCCCCTAAGGGGCTGGCTGGTCTCAGCTTCTACAGTGCCGCTTAGCAGCACTGACGGCAGTGGCGGCGCTAGTGTTGGGTGTTGTGGCAGCGGTCCGGTGGCATGGCGACGGGCAAGAGTAGCCTCATCCACGACACTTCCTCCGCATTCGAGCACGCGAAGCTGCGAGCAATTCTGAAGCACGGGGTAACAGCCGGCGAGCGTCACGCACCCGTCAGACACGTCAAGGTGTGATAGATGCTGGTGCCAGTTCTCCGCGACCGCCAGCATGCCTGCGTCGGTGACCCCCACGCAAACAAAACACAGCCTTGAGGGTGGCCAGATGAGGGCACCCCACGGCGATGGAACGAATGCCGTCATCGGTGACGTTGCTGGAATAAGACATGTGCAGGTGCCGCAACTCTGGGCAGTGTGACGCCAGCGCAGCCATCGTGCCGTCCCCCACGGGGCAGTGGGGTACGTTCAGCAGCCGCAGGCGGGGGAAATGGACGACAAACGCGGCCAAGTCCTCGTCTTTGAGCTCGCCTGCACAGCCCTCCAAGTCCAGGTGGCACAGGTTTCTGCAATGGTCCGCAAGGCTCTGTAGCACCTGAGGTGCAGTCACCTCATTCCACCACATAGTGTGCACCCGGAAGGGCCCCTTTCCCTCCCTCTTCGCCTTGTCCTCCCTCTCCCCTTCCCCTTCCCCTGCCCCTGTCCCCTTTCCTCCCCCTTTTCTGTTTTCTTCCCCCTCCCCCTCCCCTGCCCCCTCCCCCTTTCCCTCCTCCCCGGGGCCCTCCTCCCCCTCCTCTGCCTCCGAAACCCCATCGTCATCCTCATGCTCAAAGATCTACGCTGCTGATGTCACCACCGATGCTGATGTCACCGCCATCATCCAACACATCCTCACTCTCGTCCCCAACCAACATCTCGAGCCCATCTTCCTTGAAGTACGGGTACAGCCAGGACTTGCCCGCGACAAAGGCACGCAGGTGGGGGCAGTGCGGGAGCAGCCAGAGAAGTCCGCAGAGCCAGCTGTCACGGCGGTCGACAGCTGCGAGGTCGTTGCCAGATAGCCGCGTCAACGACGCCCATGAATCGTCCACCGCGGACCGGAAACCGCGGCTCACTCCTCGCAGTCGCACCCGGTCCAGCAGTGGCAGGTGGTGAAATAACTGGGCGCCCAAGCCAGCCACGGAGAGCAGGTCTGCGAGCGTGACAGCTGGCAGGTCTGCGAGCACAACAGCTGGCGGAGCTGTGAGCGCGACAGCTGGCGTGTCTCGGGTGGGGACATTTCCAGGGCTACCCACATCCATTCTTTACGTCGAGATTGACATTGCACAAAATGGCAGAATGTTATACGGGATCTTCTGACTGCTGAGGGAAACCACCCAGGCCGCACCCATAGCCTTAAGTGCGACGACTAGCCTGGAAACAACTATAATAATTGTGGGTACTTATTTCCCGTGTACACCAGTCCACTACTAACTCTTCTGGCTTGGTCAGATTGTTAGTTTGATGCTGGCCTCAACTTCATCTCAAGTTTATCATGCTTTGTATGGTTTGAATCCAACACCACCATTGGCACACCATCAAACCATTGGCAAGGGGTACCAGTAGGTGCTGGCATCTGCCCGATGCCGTGGCTGGAGGCATTGGTGGCACTAGACCCCATTCCTGTTGTGAACCTGGAGTTTATTAACCCTCGATGTGCTGTTGCAGGTACCAGCAGCAACGACCCACGCACGTGTCATGAACCTGGAGGCAACTTTCACCGTGCTGTTGCAGGTGCCAACAGCTACTACTCGCGCATCGTACCCAAGCAGAGTACCCCGAGAGTCAAATCTCCCGATTGATTGTTGCAAAACAAAGCAGCCTGTACGTGGTGACCGTGACAGCCAAGCAGTCACCAAGCCTGGGTAGTATAACACATAGCAACGGCCATACGCGGCAAGCGGGGCAGTAATGAGTCAGTGTGGGTAGTAGTAACAGCCATGCGCGGCAAGCGGGCAGGAAGGAGTCAGTGTGGGTAATAACAACCTGGGCAGCAACAAACAAGGAAGTAAAGCCCAAGTGTAGGTAGTAAGAAATTTATGAGCGGGCAGTAAGGACCAAGACATGTGGGCGTAACAATAATGCATTTCCGCTCCCAAGTGCAATTCTCGGACACAGTCTGTGGCAGCCATGAGTATTTGAGCCCAAACAGGGGGGGGGGGGGGGGGGGCGCGACTAAGCGAACCGGTCCTACCGCCGGTGCCGCAGAACCGCTTCCCACTGCACATTGTTTCTGGCTAGGGCCCAAACTGGCTCAGGAAAGTGGAAAGCCTCTACAGCCTGAGCAACTCCCACATTATCGAGGTTGTGAAGACACCCTTTCCCGAGAAGGACATGTCTTATACATGTGTTACACATTACCCATATAGTAGCCAGTAGGACACGTGTTATCCACTAAATTATTTCAGCCATATATGTAAGGTTAGGAGTGCATTAATAATATAGAGCTATGCAGCCAAAAAGTGTCAGGACAGCCAACCTTGTTTATATAACGCAGCTGGCGGAGAAGGCACAGTGATCCCATGCTCGCTAAGGCAACGATACCCTCTAATAAACCGTATATATGTTTTGAGGTATGCAATTATTTATTAACATACATGCTGCGCAGACAGCGCAGACTTCCCTTAGCAGACAATTAGCGTTCTCTTCGAAGCGCTGGAGACATCAGACACTCCTAATTGTAGACCGTCTACTTAATTGCGGCCAAAAGGACGCGGCAAAGTACTTCCGTCAGCTGCTCGTCTCCAACCTCCCCAGCAACCTCGACATATCTATTTTATGGCAAACTAGCTTGCGAGCCAGGTTAGGGAGAGCTTGTGTTGTTATCTGTTTTACCGACGGATAATCATGGAGTGTCACACGGCGCGATGCCGTGAATTCAGTCAGTGTCGCCACGACGCAGAATCCGCAAACTAATGCACAATACATATTCTAGTAAATTTCCGGGTAAATGGGTATTTTTATTGAGCAATAGGAATATCATTAGGTTCAGAGGTACCACCGACTACATTTCGCCACCGCGGAAACCCAATTTATGCGAGAATGTGGTTCCGTCAATACGGCGGGGGTTACAAATTCAATTTCGAAGTTCGGCACCGTCGGATACCAGTAAAGCAACACTTGTTATCTAGAATCGCGCCATTTGGCATCAATTGGCCAGTTCTGAAAATTCGATGAAATCTCTAGTCCTTGGTCGAATATTTCCCTCCGAAAATTGAGTACGAATTTCTTAGTACAGTCCACCGTTTAGTTCAGTTCAGTTTATTCCCAAGCCGCTTGCTGACCTGACGGAGGCCAAATTCGTACTGAACACTATCGCAAGTCCGGTCGATACTAAAAATTGCTACTTCCGAGATGTCTGACGGAATTCCTGCTAGGTCCATGCTTTGGTACTGGACGGATGCTGAAATTCACTGCGGTTCTGTCCGAATGAGGAAAATTGTCAGAAATCTACTCTCGATACGAACGTAACGAGAATTTCAAGTATCTGACGCTCGGAGAGCTGCCACCGTTTTCCCCTACTTGACCGAACCACATTCCCCGCTAAAAAAGGTGTCCTAGGCGGCGAAATGTAGTTGACGTATCGACCAGCTGGTTACCCACTGAGGGTAGTGTGATAGGTGAAAGGTTTAGAAAGGAGCATTATGTGACATATTCTAGTAAATCAAGCTGTAAATCATGGCGCCTCGTGACTTGGATGGCATCATAACTTCACAATCAAATAAGCTCATTTACTAGGCCGGGCATGGGATCCCTTCATAGTTATGTCTACACAGCTCAGGTTAATTATTTGTGAATCCCTAAAGGAAAATCACACTCACACGGCACACCCTTGTCACACCTGCTCCTATTTATATATCAGAGCAAAGAGATTTACATACAATTATAACATAACCTCTGAGCGAGCCAATTGGCAAGTTTGATCCCTAGCAGGCCGTTGTTGCTGTTGCTGTTGTTTTCCCCATGAGAGCAGAGATTTGGAAACGGCCGAGGGTCCTGAACAGCGTGACACCAAAGAAAAAGGTACTTAAAAGATAAATGTCAGTCGCAAGTAATTACCGGTCATCATGTAAATATAATGTAGTATCAACTAATAGAAGACATGTCGTAAGCTCGTAGAACATGTATTAGGGTTGTACCGAATAGCGTTTTGGCTTGCCGAATCGGATACTCGGACCAGGGGGGTGCCCCGAACCCGATGCCGAATATATTTGGAGCCTCCCGATACCGATACCGAATATGTTCGGAGCTGAAGGGCCCTTCCCGAATCGAACACCGAATAGTTCTCCGAACTATTCGGACGCCGATCGAATAATGACGACAGTAGCTACTATAACGTATTAGATAGACAACTTGTATGAGTTGTATCATTTATATTAATGAGACTTATATTAATTATTTTGTATCAATTATATATTGAGATACACTTAGTGTTTAATACTTTAGACGAGCACAGTTGCCTTCCCTGCATAGTGCATTCAGCTTTTGGGCGTTGGCCTAACTTGAGTCGGCGGAGGCATGACCGCGCCAGCTGGTGAGTGGAGGCTGGAGGCTGCGCCGCCCGCTAGTAGGGGTACTACTATTCGATATTCGGAACTACGAATATATTCGTCGAATAGTAGGGTGTCCCGATTTCGATACCGAACATATTCGGAAGTAGAGCTTGCCTCCCGATACCGATACCGAATATGTTCAGACGGACAGACCGTTCGCCGTATACTGAACATATTCGGTGTTCGGTTCGGTATTCGGGGGATATTCGGTATTCGGAACACTATTCGGTACAACCCTAACATGTATGGCAGCTTTCCAAGTGAAAGATGGCAGCATAATGGACAGGCCTAGAGAGTACATGTACAGGGTAAAGCGGGTTAAGCGACGTTGCACGCCAAAGCAACGCGTGGGTAATCATCTGAACGGTATTGAACGCGTGGCGAGCCTGCAGGTGCAGGGGGACGGTCATGGGAATTTTTGTTAACCCGAATGCAACGGCCATGCTCGGGACATGAAAAATCCAAACGGGAGCAGGACGTGAGCGAAAATAATATAATGACGGGGACATGACGTAACGGTGCATGGCAATAGAAGCCCAGAGCAATGGGAAGCCATTTTGACAGTGGAGGGCCGAGCTCTCCCATGTTCATTAGGAGGAATTAGCAATGCCTACCCCGCAGGAAACCCGAAAAAAGCGGGCGGGTTCTACCCGAACCCCTAGGCCCAAGGCTCCCCCGGTAGAAACAAGGAGCCCGTCCGCTGGAAATGCGAGTAAGAAGAGACAGATCGAACCGTTGACAGTAACGTCCCCCTCGCTGCTGGATGAGTTTGCACATGAAGTCGAACCCGAAACTACGGCGGGGTCTCGTGGCCTTGACACGTTGCGGAATGCCTTTTCCAATTCAGCTTCCCGCTCGCAAAAAAACTCCCCAGCCTCAGCGTCGGGACCGTCGTCTCTTCCAGCCAACAGGCCAGCGCCTCAGCAGCCTAGCCCCTTGCCACCGGATAACGTAGTCTTGGAAAGCGTTGACAAGCTTATCAAAATGCTGTCAGGTAATTCAGGCGGACTTTTTGCGGAAAAAGAGCAGGTACAAGAACAGCCTGTTCCTGCTCCCAAAAGGGCCACACCTGCGAAACAGAAGCAGCAGCCCTCGTTGATTCTCAATCCGGGCAAGGAGCAGGCGGGAATCCAATCTCGCATTTTGAAGGTCAGGATGACAAATGGTTTGCTTGCCTTAATGACGTGCCAGCTCTCGCGCCTATGCACGAACTCTGTTGAAGAAGCCTTGTAGAAAATGCGGTGTTCCCCGTTTCAAAATTCTGCACGCTTTAGATGCCATGAGCTCTGTCTTATCCACAAGCTTTTCCGTTCATCCAGCTCATGCTGTGCTTATCCTCAACTGCCACTGCATGTGTGCTGGCCAACCCTGAATACGTGCAATCTCCAGGCATCCCGCCAGACGCTACTAAACGACGGACTGTTGCGAGCGGCAGCAGCGGGGGACGTGGCCAGCGTGCGAAGATTGTTGGCTCACCGGGCCAACCCCAATGCATCAGACTTGGTAAGTTGCATGCTCCCCTTGTTGCTTGTTCGAGCACATACGCATAACTGGACTTACGCATTGGCAGCGTTGTCGTGACCCTTGAATAATAGCGCAGACCCTCGGCAGACCCACCAATAACAACCTTGACGAAGCTCGCATGTTCTGTTATTTGTGTGCTGAGACTATAGCTGTGTAGGAAATACACAGAAAGGCGTTCGTGATGCTTACTAGTGGTCAACCTAGCCAGCTGACAAGTTTTGCTGCGTTGTCTGGCATTAAGACACATCTACAAATACGCACCTTGCATTTTGCCTTTTTGCTTTTAAGGGCATGAACAGATGCAGAATGCCCGCCGTTGCGTCAAAAAGGAGGAAGTGGGGAAAGAGGAAGAGGATGAGGAAGAGGAAGAGGAAGAGGAGAGGAAGAGGAAGAGGGAGAGGGAGAGGAAGAGGAAGAGGAAGAGGAAGAGGGAGAGGGAGAGGGAGAGGGAGGGAGAGGGAGAGGGAGAGGGAGAGGGAGAGGGAGAGGGAGAGGGAGAGGGAGAGGGAGAGGGAGAGGGAGAGGGAGAGGGAGAGGGAGAGGGAGAGGGAGAGGGAGAGGGAGAGGAAGAGGGAGAGGGAGAGGTAGCGGGAGAGGGAGAGAGGAGAGGGAGAGGGAGAGGGAGAGGGAGAGGGAGAGGGAGAGGGAGAGGGAGAGGGAGAGGGAGAGGGAGAGGGAGAGGGAGAGGGAGAGGGAGAGGGAGAGGGAGAGGGAGAGGGAGAGGGAGAGGGAGAGGGAGAGGGAGAGGGAGAGGGAGAGGGAGAGGAAGAGGAAGAGGGAGACGGAGAGGAAGAGGGAGAGGGAGAGGAGAGGAACTGGAGAGGATGAGGAGGTTTCAGTTCTGAGCATATGTTCTACTGGCCCACCTTGTGCCAGGTGGCGTGGACCTTGTGGGTTAGGGTAAAAGCGAGGGTAAGGATGCTGGCAGAAGTCACAGGGATGGGTGCTGTGTGGGTGCAATTTTTGGCTTCAAGCCCTTCTGTGCTTCATTTCCTATGCCCAGTTGCACAAGGGTTTTTACGCCCGCACATTTTGGTGTGCTATGTGGCGGTCAAAGGAGCGTGACATGTCATGTCTGTGTGGACGAAAGAAATAATTTGCCTTCCATCATACGGTGGTGCCCAGAGAATCCAAGGGAAGGTTTTTTTCATGACCCTTCGCCCTCCACTTCTTCCTTGTTTCTCCTTTACTACCTTGTTTCTCTTTGTGGACAGAACAAGCGTTCTGCGCTTCACTGGGCAGCGGACGCGGGCAATAAAGAGATCATCCAGCTTCTGCTTGCGCACGACGCCGACGTCAAGGCCCAGGATAACGTGCGTGGCATGACTGGAGCCGTTGTGCCTAGTGCTCGGCAAAGAGTTTCGAACGAGGATTGTATGGTAGTATAGTAGGATTTCAATTAATTATCAGACCGATTGGATTAAGTTACTGAAGAATCAGGCAATCACTTCAGTGGTATTGTTAGGTGCAATATAGCAAATGTCATAGTTCCTTGTTGGCTTCCATGCATTCTAGGCTCGCCAGCAGGCTAGGCTTTCTGCTGGTGGTATCGTATGCCGCCGCTAGTTCCAAGCAGTACCCGGGTCGATTGCCTGACCAGTAAGGATGAACGTGAGCAATCGGTATCTGCTTGCTTTGTTTCCATGATATTATTGATCGTTGGTCTCATTTTTTGATTTTTCTTCGTTACTCGCTGGCTGACATGTTGGATGCTTGTGTGGCCCCGGCCACGGGGGCAACTGTGATCATTAGTGCTGTGCTGTTGCCTTCATGCGATGGCTGGCTGGGGTCCAGAGATATGCTGTGCGGTTGTGATCGAAAGAATCGTTCTTTTCTTCGCAACCAATGTCCTACTTCACCCAGTCATCCATCCCTCTGCTGGGCAGCCAGCCACCCACCCACCACCCACACGCTTGCCACCAACCCACCCGCCCATTCACCCGCGTGCCTGACCTCCCACCCATCAACCGGCTGAGCCATGCAGGCAGCGAGCCCACCCAATCACGCACGTGCCGGTTCCCGGCCTGGCTCCCCACGAACACCACAATCTTTCAGGCGTTGCTGAGCATGGCTGGGCGCAGAGAGGGTAGCAAAGCAGGACAAGCTTTCCACACTTGGATTGTAAAGATGCGAGCTTTTCCACTTATCACCCCGCAAACCAGGGTACCTTCAACTTGCCCTAAGCCCTAAGCCTATTATTATGTATATAATGATAATAATAATAATTATTGTTATTAATGGTGAATATTTGGATGGCCATTAGCTGTGGCTAGTGAGACAGACTAAAGATGTGCTTGGTGCAGACTTGATGCACAGATGCCAAGGGATTTGCTAGCCCCGTGTCACGCCCAAGGTCGGGCAATGTGCGGGTGTCATTGCCGCAGCGTGACAAGTCCACCGCGTGGACCTTGAAACGCTGTCCCATGAACTGCCTCCTGATTTTTCTACCTGATCGTTCCTCCTGACTCTTCTCCCTGATTGTTCTCGCTGATTGCTCTATTTGTTGATACTTTGACTCACTGGGACATGTTTGGTATCTCACATCATGCGAGCTTCTTTTCTGAAGGACTGCTCTCTTATCTGCTTTTCTTCTTGCCCTTCCTCCTACGCTTGCTGGGTGCTGGTTCCTGGCCTTTTGTTTTTTCTACTCTCCCAGTTTGGCGAGTCCCCTCTGCACTGGGCGGCAGTCAAGGGGCACTTGGACGCGGTGACTGTGCTGCTGCAGAAGGGCGCACCGGTGGACTGTGCGGATGAGGTGAGGAGCGACATGGCGTGTTGGGAGGGGTCCTTGAGAAAATTATGGAGAGGGCGAAGATCCTGAAGATTGGCTATCTTTTGCCTGATTGAGCATTGTCAAAAGTGCGTGCACCTATCCGGAATTAGTTTTCTGTTCATCAATAATCCATTTTTAAAGAAACCAAGAATAGTATCTCTTTTCTAGTTCAGGAGGCTTACGGCCGTGATGAGACGATGGTTCCTACCACAATATGAGCCACCGTCTGCTTCCGAAAGCCATCTTTTCGGACCGTACGCGCAACTCGCCTCTGTTAAGTTCAGGCTGATTTCGACCTTGGTCAGGCCCATGCCAGGACGTTACCAAGCAAGCACATAATTAACCCTGTCAAGGCTATCCTTGCTTTAATGGTTGTCGGTTGGCCTATTGGGGAGCCCTGGGGTTGGACCACCAGGCAATCAGGGAGCCCACCTGATGGCCCCAGGGAATCAGGGATCCCACCTGACGGCCCCTATTGTCGCCATGCTTTATCCTTCCCTTGTTTGGGTGCCGCCCTCCTGCAGTATGGCAACACACCGCTTCACTTTGCGGCCGGCGCGGGGCGCTACTCGGTGTGCGAGGCGCTGCTGGCGGGCCATGCCGACCTGCACGCCACCAACATGGCAAGTGGGCGGGAGATCATTGGAGGTGGCAGAGTCGGACGGTCTGTTTCAAGAATGGTTGCTCGACATTGAAACAGTTGAAGAGTTTTGCAAGTCTTGTTATCGTCGCCGGTGACATAGGTGTACAACCTTGTGTCCTTCTCTTGTATCTAATACTCTTTTCCATTTATCCTTCTCTTGTACCCTTCCCTATTAGTCTTCCCTTTTATCCTTCTCTTGTACCCTTCCCTATTAGTCTTCCCTTTTATCCTTCTCTTGTACCCTTCCCTATTAGTCTTCCCTTTTATCCTTCTCTTGTACCCTTCCCTAATAGTCTTCCCTTTTATCCTTCTCTTGTACCCTTCCCTAATAGTCTTCCCTTTTATCCTTCTCTTGTACCCTTCCCTATTAGTCTTCCCTTTTATCCTTCTCTTGTACCCTTCCCTATTAGTCTTCCCTTTTATCCTTCTCTTGTACCCTTCCCTAATAGTCTTCCCTTTCATCCTTCTCTTCTACCATTCCCTAATCATTTTCCCTTAAATCCTTCTCTTGTACCCTTCCCTATTAGTCTTCCCTTTTATCCTTCTTTTGTACCCTTCCCTAATAGTCTTCCCTTTTATCCTTCTCTTGTACCCTTCCCTAATCCTTTGCCCTTAAATCCTTCTTTTGTACCTTTCCCTAATAGTCTTCCGTTGTATCCTTCTATTGTACCCTTCTCTTATAGTCTTCCCTTTCATCCTTGTCTTGTACCATTCCCTAATAGTCTTCCCTTTCATCCTTCTCTTCTACCATTCCCTAATAGTCTTACCTTTTATCCTTTTGCTTGTACCCTTCCCTTATCCTTTTCCCTTAAATCCTTCTCTTGTACCTTTCCCTAATAGTCTTCCGTTGTACCCTTCTCTAATAGTCTTCCCTTTAATCCTTCTGTTGTATCTTTCCCTAATGCTCTTCCCTTGTACGCTTCTCTTGTACCTTTCCGTTAATCTCACCGCGTGTACCCTTCCCTGTACCCTTGCACTCGAGCAGGCGGACAAGACCCCCTTTGACCTGGCGCACAACGAGGCCGTGCTCACGCTGCTTCTGAGCTGGATGCAACGGCAGCAAGCGTCCAAGAGTGAGTAGCTGGCCGGCCGATGGTAGCGTCCAGGAGCGGGCTGTTGGCTGATGCTCTGGGGCTTGTTGATGGGGGGTAGTTAATTTTTGCCGGCCTATCCTTGCAGGCCCATTTGGCCGCCCGGGATTCCCATTTGCCCGTTGTACCTTCATGTGTACCTTTCTGGCGACCATCATGTGCTCACCCACCCACATGATGCATGGCTTGGATAGTAATATATGTGTGCTATCTCCATGCTCACCTTATACAGTAGTATCACCTTATATAGTAGAAGGATGTATCTCCATGCTCACCTTGTACTGTAGTATCACCTTGTATAGTAGAAGGATTTATATCCATGCTAACCTTCAAAGCATCTGCTAAGCGTCAGCCTACCTATCGTTGTATTGCACCCATGTTCGCTAATTGCCCACGACTTGGTCCTCTTTGCACCCAGAGTGTTGCGCCCCGGCACCATGATGCGGAGAGAGTGCTCTGTGGCCTGCCCGCTTGCGGCAGTGAGAAAAGCTAGTGTGATCTAGTCAAGAGCGCCCTCCCTCCTTGCGGATAGGGGTCGGAGGTTCCATTACTTGTGGATAGGGGTCGGAGGTTCCTTTACTTGTAGATAGGGGTCGGAGGTTCCTTTACTTTGTATTGGCACCCACGTGACGCATTCACGTGCTTATTCAGTAATTGATTATTCTCCGTGCTGTCATTCTCCCGCCTCGCGACAGGCTTTCTCCCACAGTTCTTCAACGACGCGTGGCGTGGCAGCGCGAGCGGTGCTGCCCCCATCTTCACGGCGATGCAAGGGCTGCAGCCAGCCGGCAGCGACCAGGAGCCGTCCTCGCCCACGTCGGCCGCGCGCGCGGTGGTCGCGTTCCCGCTGACGGGGGCGTCGGAGCAGCTGGTCGGTGCGGTGTACGCGGGGGACGTGGAGCGTGTGATCGCGCTGGTGGAGGAGGGCGCCAACGTGAACACTCGCGAGGAGGTGAGGGGGGAGGGTGTGGTTTTGTGAGGAGCCAAGAGGACCATGGGCACGCGGAGCAGAGGGGCAACGGAAATTAGCACACTGCTGGGATACGGACACAGGGCATCGGCCAATATGTAAATCATTGTGTTGTATTGTGTTCTTTTAGTGCCAAGTACTGTCTAGTACAGTGGTTACTTTTATACGTGGTGGGGCCGCAAGGAGATGAGCGGCGAGAGGCGTGTTTACGCGGAGCGCAACTCTTGAAGCTGAGTGAAGAGCTGACATGATCATGCGCGCGAGGAGGTGAGGGGCAAATATTACAGGGTTGTGTTTGGTCATGAATGCTTGATTGAGGTTATGAATGAGTGCGCGAGGAGGTGGGGGGAAAGCTTTTTTTGTGGGACAACCCCATCCTGTTATGTAATCTCTGCCCTGCCTTGCCCATGCTGCCCTTTCTTGTCCTGTTCCGGCCTTTCGACACCTGTCCTTATCTTTCACTGCCCTCCGCGCCCCATATCGCATTCATGTCCTAGTATCTAATCTTCCATCATGTGCGGTACCTACTTTACTGTAGTACGCGGCAGTAAGCTAACATGGCTAATCTGCCATCGTAAGCTAACGTGGTTGATAGCGTCGTTTTGCCGCCTACACCCCAGGTTGGAGTCATATGTGACGGATATATTCCTACGGACGGATAGATGCCTTGCTGTGTTTAACCTGACAAGCTCGTATGGTTGATCCATAGTCTAACCTGCCCAGCTTGTATGGGTGATCCACGTTTGCCACCTGGTCCCAGATCACGGGCAACACCCTGCTGCACATCGCTGCGTACGAGGGCCACACCGAGCTGGTGGCCTTCCTCCTCCGCTGCGGCTTGCCACCCAACCAGACGTGCAAGGTGTGTGGCCCTGTTTCTTCTTCTTTAATCTGACCCTGTTGGGTGCGTGCCCTCATCCCGCGTGCTCGCAATTTGTGGAATTGTTATAACCATCAGAAAATACTCCCTGTCTTTGCATGTGCGCATTATGCTTGCGGGAAATGTGCTTGAATCCAAGCAAATGTGAAAGTTCTAGTAATATCGTGTCTAAGCTGGTTGTCTCCTTGATATCGTGACGTCCAGAATGCATTCATTGTCAGTATCCATGCAGGATCAGGAACCAATAACTTGATGAAAACTGTAGCAGTGGCAGCGGGCTTCTAAGAAAACCTACCCCATGTGTGGCAGTTGCAGCCATCTAAATTTGCTTGCCCCGTGCCTGTGTTTCCAAAACCGCATGTGTGCCCCACAGGTTGGCAAGACGGCGCTCCATCACGCGGTGGCGAGGGGGTTTGGCGGCATCGCGCGCCTGTTGGTGGCGGCGGGCGCCGACGTCAACAAGCTGGACAAGGTAGGACGTGCCACTGGGAGGTAGTTAGCCTCTAGGCCGCGGCCGGTGGTTAAGTGAAGTTGACTAGGTCTTGGCAGACGCGCCGTGACAGATGCCAGCTATCCGTCGGTACTCGGTACCGCGGACAGCAGGCACTGGCGCTAGACGGCAGTCATAGGCCCTAGTTGCCAGGTGCACTGTACAAACAGTACGGTGCTGTGGGTGGAACACACCCCTCTCACCAAAGTCCCAACGAACCATGGGTTGTTTGGCATGCCGCTCGGCCCGAGGGGGCAGACACGAGGGGATGGCGGCGTCTAAAGCAATATATGTCTTGCTGGGCAATGCAAGTGGTCATCACGTCGTGGATAGCATACGCTGTGTTTTTGTTTAGCAACTGACGTCTGTACCTATCGCGTCTGACTCTCATCAACATGATAATCATCCCAACTTAGGCATACATATCTGTTGGCACCCTTCTGACAGCTTGTTAGTGTGGCCCTTGCGTCAGTTTGTTAGCATGGCCAGGAGTTAGCCGAGATGTTTAGGCTGACACACGGATTCCGGCCGAGTACTGCCCACCGTGGCTGAGCGGGACACCTCAGTACCCGTATGGTACTCGGGTGTCGAGTGGACCGACAGTTCAGTGCCAGCTATAGTGCTAATAGCATAGTGTCCTGCCGGTCCCGGATAATATCGGACCGACAGGACGTTGTTATAGGTGACGTGGTAGCATGGCATTGGAGTGTCCAGTTTTCCGTCCTTAGCAGTTCCAGCCGTAGGTTGGCATTTAGTCGTAGCATGTTCAGGGATTGGGCTCACGGTCAGGGTTGGCCATTGTGCTGCTCCCATGCTGAGCCTCGCATTCATTCTCTCTCTTACGTATTGTCTCCATAATACTAGAAGTCGTTCATTCCGCGTTGTGTGAGTCATGTGACATCGACCCAACTTGGCCTAAAAAAGAAGGGCCCCAGAAACAAGTCACCAATAGAAGTATTGCCCAGTATTAGCAGTATACCAAGCATGGCTGTCCTTATGGTCAAATTGGTGGTTGAGAAGCCCTTCGCCCCTTTGCATCCTTCTGGCTTGCTGCCATACTACAAAAACTAAGGACAAAACTTCATGTGATTACCATGATCAACTACCATCCTCGCCCAAATACTGACATATTCAAGAAATTTCATGTGTGTGTGCCACCATAAACCTGGCCCACGTCACAGCTCGGCGTCTCCCCCCTGGACATGGCCAAAAGCGTGTCCTCGGCATCCTCCTCCGTGCAGGACATGCTGGGGGAGCTGTCGGCCTCTCAGGTGGGTCCCTGGTTGGCCTTTGCCCGCCAACGCGGAGCCATGCCGTGAGGGCCTGCTGGCCACGTGTCGTCGTGCGTTCCTGGCCTCGTGGTGTGGTACCATGGACCGTCGTAGTTTCCCACCATGCGCTGCATTAATGTTGCTGCTAGCCCTGTCAGCTGCCTTCATTATTAAGCTGCATGATAATAATAATAATGATGATGATGATGATGATGATGACATCTGCATGATAATAATAATGCGATCGTCGTCACGTGTAGATCAATCGCGGTTGCCGGATGGTGTATGGTACGCAGTTCCTTGGGGATGCGAGACAGCCATTGAAGGCATCAATAAGTATGGGGGGGAGTCCCTGGTTGACGGCAGGGTCCCAATACTGACGACAGCAAACACTGACCTGGCACGTTCTGCTTGTTGCCGTAGCATGTTTCCGCGTTCCTCTCCTGTTCGTGCATCGGTTGCATGCCTGCCCCTGGGTGCCCTTGCGTATAATTCGCGAGTGTTTACGATCTCCCACCTGAATGAGTGTATGTATCGCTTATCTATCGCTGATTGCGTGCATGGCCACCTTTGGGGTACGTGCTGGCGCGGCTGCCGGCAGCCAGCCGTTGGGCTAAAAACTGCTACTAGTAGACATAGAGCGGAAAAGCAGCCTCTCACGCGTTCTTTTCTGTTTCTGCGTGCATGATCTCTGCGTGGTGCACGTCCCTGGGGCCGATGACAGGGAGACACTAGCTTGGACCTCTCGGCCCGATTCGACGCCGTCGCCGACGAGGTCCGGTCGTCCGGCTCTGTCGACCGAGACCAAGCCCAACGAGCGGGTGGAGAGGCAAGCTCACGTGCTTCGCCATCACAGCCGCCGCCGCAGCAGCAGCAGCAGCTAGAACGGCGGGGTTCATTGCAGAAGTCGGAGCAATTGCAGCAGCAGCAGGCAAGGCAGCCCTCGCCGTCGTCCCAGTCCAAGAAGTCACGACCGCAGACGCCTGAACAAGATCCTCAGCATCCGCAGCACCGCCCCCAACAGCCCACACCTATGACCCTCTTCCCGGAGCTCATCGCACAGGCATCCTCCGCGTACCCCTCGCACTCCCCAGTCCTGTTCCGGGTGCCCAGCCATGGCCGTGACGGCGCCAGCCCCGTGCCTCTCGGGACGGTGCACCTGGACGCGTCCACGGCCGGCGTGGAGCATGTGGCGACGTTGCAAGGGCAGGCAATGATCACACCGCCACACGCGTGGCTGGGCTCTCACCCGTTCGTGGAGACCGGGGAGGGGGCGGTCATGAACGCCTCGTTCGCTTCCGAAGATGATGATGGGGCGTCGTCACAGAGAGACTCTGGCGCGCAGGCATTAGGATCCCTGTCGCCATCTGATCTGAATGCTGCGTCAGTGTCGGCAGGAGGGATGAAAGCCTCCTCGAAACCTGTGCCTGTGACCTCCGCTGCCCGGGCGACAACCTCCGCTGTGAGTACTGTCCAAGCGGTGCCCATCGCGCCATATTCTCTCCCATCCCAGCCAGGGAAGCCCCCTGGCGTGGATGCATCGAGCAAGGCCCCTGGCCAGGTGGCGTCCAGGGAGCCACCATTGGATTTGTCCCCAGAGGCCGCGGTGGTCGGCCGGTTCGAATTCCTCGCCTCCGAGGCGGCCGAGTTCATCGAAAGGGATCTCGAGAAGCAGCCCTCAGGTGCCATCGGGTCATCGGGCTTGGCGGGGTCGTTGCCGCGTGCCAGTAGCAAGGGTGCGTTGGCATTCCCGCTCCCCGATGGGCCCGGCGCGAGCAGTAGTACCAGTACGAGTGTTGCAGAGGGTGGTATCAAACTGCCAGCGTTGTCTGGGTCAGCGGCATCCCCTGCCGTGGGTGGGTTGAGTGCCTTGTTCGCCGCGGAGGCCAGCAGTAAAGGACTCAAGGCGGTCCTATCCCACCAGACGAGCGAGCAGGCCGTGGTTGCGCGGGTGGACGTGGTCGGGGCGGCGCAGGCGAGGGAAGTGTCGGGACATGCTGCGACATCCAGCGCAGCCACGGCGGCGTCCAGGGTGGATGCCTCTGTGGGGGGTCTGGGGGCGTTCCCAGCGTTAGAGACCGCGGCGGAGATCGATGAGGGTGGGCTACTGGCCGCACCCGCGACAGGGAAGCCGGTGCCTGGGGAGGATCCCGTGCGTCCCTCGGGACCGGTGACGGCAGCAAGTGGCGTGGCGGCTGCCCCGCTGCCAGCTGGCGCACAAGTATCTGTCTCACTCGACAAGGATGAGAATGTGCTACCCACCATGGCCAGCGCGGGGGAGATCGATCCCACGGCCATGTCCACGCTGCCCTACCCTCCCGAGGAGGCCCGCCCCCAGCTCGCACTACCAGCTCGCGAGGACGGGCACTCCTCGCAGCCGTCACTCTCGTCTGTCCCCTCGTTCCATCTGGAGCGGGTCGATGGGCTGAGTGCCCCATCGAGCACCAGGACGGGCCATGTGGACAAGGCCCACATGCCCGGCCCGGCCTTGGCGACGCTCTCCGCCGCGGACCTCGCCGCGATGGTGGCGCGCTCCGTGTCGAGAACTGTCCCCTCCCACATGGCCACGAGCCCCCCGGCTTCCTCCGCAGTGGTCACCGGTGCCCCTGGTGTGGGAGTAGCTACTACAGTGCTCCGGGTCCCGCCGGTCTCTTCTGCTGTCAAGGTCACCGCAGCCACGCCGCACGAGTCTGCAGGTCTAGCCGCCGTGGTCGCGGTTCCGCCCCCGCCAATGGTTACGACGTCGTCGCAGCCAGCAGGGGGTGCGGAGCTAGTTGATATGGCATCCGTCAACCTGGCCAAGCTGATGGCCGCAGCGACTGCTGCCACAACAACAACAACAACGACAGCGAGGGTGATGACAGCGAGTACAGTGGCCGCGGCAGAGCAAGCCGAAGTGAGCATCCCGGCAGGAGTGTCTAACGAGGCAGAGGCGTCGGGGGATGGGTCCCTGGGCACGGATGACGGTAACAACAGGAAAGGGTTCTACCTGCCGCTACCTCCCGCGTCCAGCATCCTTCGCTCTGCCTCATCATCCGCGTCTGAGAAGGCCGCCGTGTCCAGCATCCTTCGCTCTGCCTCATCATCCGCGTCTGAGAAGGCCGCCGTGTCCAGCATCCTTCGCTCTGCCTCATCATCCGCGTCTGAGAAGGCCGCTGTGGCCGCCGCCGCCGCGGTTGCTGGCATCGCGGGGCTAGTGATGGGGTCCGAGGCGGCTAAGGATGGCACGTCAAGGGGGGCATCCGTGACAGTTGATGGCACTAAGGGGTCCACGGGGAACGATAGTGGCAGTGAGGGTGTCTATCCGGCGCTCATCCCTGTCCGGGTGGATGGCGGCGGGGACTCCCCGGGTGCAGACGCCAGCGTTGTGGAAACGTTTGTGCTGCCTGCCCCCCCGGCGTCGGCGCTGTCCCCCGTATTGCATGATGGCACGGTGGGCGCGTTTGTGTTTGCGGGCGCAGCCGAGGAGGCCGACTTTGAGGAGGCCGTCGTGGTGTCGAGGAGAGGCAAGGACAAGGGCCAGGGCAAGAGCGAGGAGACCGCGGGCGTGGCATCGCTGGTGAGTGCGTCTGTTCACAATTTTTGTGAGGAGGAGGAGGAGGAGGAGGAGGAGGAGGAGGAGGAGGAGGAGGAGGAGGAGGAGGAGGAGGAGGAGGAGGAGGAGGAGGAGGAGGAGGAGGAGGAGGAGGAGGAGGAGGAGGAGGAGGAGGAGGAGGAGGAGGAGGAGGATGGTATGGTCCTTTTCTGCCGAAATAGACAGATCCAGCCCTGTCCATAGACCCACATCTATCTCATTCTTGCTTCTTCTTTACAATCTTTTTGGTCTGAAAGAAACCTCGTCTATTCCTTTGACGTATATATCTAATGTCTATGACCTATAAATCCTATTCCTATGACCTATAAATCTATAGCAGTATATTCGTCTAATTTGTGTCCCACATTTGTGCCTCATGTCTCCGACGCCTTTCGCAGCCCCAGACAGTGGCCGCAGCCCAGCTTCCATCCGCGGATCCTGCCAATAATCCAGCTCCCAATCAGCCCACTGCGACCACCCCATCTGCCGCGAACAAGGCCGTCCAGCGGCTTGTCTTGTTCACCGACGACGCCACGGCCGGCCACGACAGCGACGTCGAGAACGACGAGGAGAAGTTCTTCAGCCTCGGCGGATGGAAGCTGCCATCCGGGAAGACCTCCGACGGGTCGCCCCTCATGCACATGCACTCGACCGCCGCGGACGACGACGTGGATCTATCGGCCTCCCTGGGGGATAGCACAGGGGTTGGCGATGTGCTCCTCCCGGCGTGGAGTGGCCCGTCTAGTCCACCGCGGGATGAGAACGGGGTCCCGTTGGTGACTAGGAACCCGGGCAAGCTGCGGACGTCGAGGAAGAGTCCCGTGAGGGAGAGTGCAGAGGTGGGTTGGGGGGCGGATCCTCATGCAACCCTGTCCTTTCCTCCCTGGACACGCGTTGGTATGCAATGCTGCGTATGCAACTTTGCCTATTCGATCACAACAACTCCAACAATCCTACCCCCATGCCATCCTACACACCCCGATGCCTGCGTATGCCGTGGTGTATACCCTTCTCTGCATACCTGTCCCATGCACATCGCTTTCCACAGTGAGTACTGAGCTTACAGAGTCCCATAGAGAGTGAATGACAGCCTCCCTCCGGCCTTTATACCCATACTGTCGAGCACTTTCCCCCGTGTCAAGCAGAATGCACCGAGGATGGTGCAAGCAGCCAAGGCCAGCCAAGTTAACTGACAATCCTTCCCTCCCACCCCTTATGCAAGTTGCCCATGCAACCCTGCCTGCGCTCACCTTGTTGGACCATTTCCTTTCTTTTTTCCCTTCTTGCTTTGTCCTTGGGGGACCTTCACATTATTATAGCTCCCCCTTAATATATTTCTTCGGTCCCTATGCACGCCCATCCCTTTATACCAAACTCACCGGTCCCTTCGTGCGTACCAAACCCCTTGGTATGCATATTGTATCACACAGAACGCGTCGGAGATGGTGCAAGCAGCCAAGGAGGGCAAGGTTGGCTACTTGAGGGATCTTATCGATGCGGGGGGCAACGTGGACCGTCGGAGTAAGGTGCGTCCTGCCAGGAGTAGAATGCGGTGAAGCCAGGCGGAGCAGCGTTCTAGTATTGGTGCCTAATGCTAATGGCTATCAGTGATGTCGGCTGATCCTGAGGTCAAGTCAACGTTAATTGCAGGAGTAAGATGTGTACAAGCCAGAGAGAGCCGAGTACTACTAGTGATAATGTCTACTAGCCTTGATGTGTGTTGATAGTAACGTCTGTATCATGTGACAGAAGTGTTTTGTGCATGTGGCAACGCTGTAAATGTGCAACCCCATGTGTGTAGACAGGTGAAAACCCGGGTTTCATCGGGATGAACCCGTAGTAGGGCACGTGAGGTGTTGGCTCATGGTTTCATTTCAAGCGCTTGTCATCAAATCCATGCATAATCAAATCCATGCATCATCAAATCCATGCATCATCAAATCTCCATGCAGACAAAGCCCATCTCATAGATTGTGTCATAAGCCTTTCTTATACATGTCCAGATTTTATATTATATTCCAACATTATCATATCACAGTAATAGTAGCATAGTATTTATTTAGTAGTAAAAAATTATTATATTCCAATATTATGACATACTCCTCACTTATTTTACCTATAATCTTCTACATAATACTTAATTTCACCTGCATGCAGGCTAGGCCCCTGCATGCAGGCGTCTCCACGCCGACCAGGTCCTTCTTGTTGTGACGTACAGGAGGCACAGCGGGCAGCCCGTATCCTTCTCATAGCATGACATTGTCCCCCCGCGGTGTCACCACTTAGAGCATGTGGCAAGTGGACTCTGCTGCGGGTGGCAGCTGATTTCTAACAAGCATACCATGGAGTCGGCAAGGCGTGTATCTGTTATCATGCCGCTATGTGTGCTGCATTGGCTTCTCGTTGCAGCAGAAGTGTTAAAATCCCTGCTTCTGACTTTGAATGACCGACTTGAAGCTGACCTAGAAGTTGATCCTGGCACATGCACCTGGCCTTCTGTGCAACCTTGACCCTGTGCAACCCTTCCCGAACGCAAACGCAGAACGGGGAGTCGTTGCTGCACGTCGCCGCCATGTATGGGCAGGTGGACGTCGCAGGTCTGCTGCTGCGGCGAGGCGCTTCCATAGAAGCCACAGATAAGGTGTGTGGCACGTGGCATGTTAGAGCCACACTCTGCAGCTTCGAACTTGAAATGCATCTGGAAACGTTGTCAGTGGCTGGTTGCAGCGCTGCCGATTGTTGGCACCATCCTTGCCTGGCTTAGAATCTTGACGGCTTAGCTAGACTTGGCCCGCTCCCTTCCTCGCCCTTCAATGGTGGGAACATTATTTTGTCATGCATGTCTGGGGATGGTTGCCAAGTGAGATGATGTCAGCAGCAACCATTGAGAACAGTATCGAGATGATGTCCGCAGCAATAATTGTTACCAGTAGCGAGATGATGTCACCAGAGCCATGGTGGGCTGTTTTCAACAGAGGCCTGGGTTTTCATACGTATCGCTTTCTTTTCTGCCGAGAGATTTTTGTTATGACGGCGGTGGTGCAAATATATCCTTGCAAGCAAATGGGCCTGTCATAGTGTGGACAAGGAGACCCCTTCCGTGTCCCCATGTCTTTATCAGTTATCGTGATTTATAGTCCAAGCACGCGATCACTGGCCTTTTGCCCCTGCATTTGATATGTAGTGCCTACCAGCACCAGAGGGGGCTGTGACATGCTTGTCATGCGTGTTCTCCCCACATCTCATGCCGCTTATTGCCTACTGGCACTTGTGCATCTATCTCTCATTGCCTACCGGCATTTGTGAAACTGCCACTGATTGCCTACCGGCACTTGTGCATCTATCTCATTTTGCCCACCGGCATGCACTTGTGCATCTGCCTGTTATTCCTTTACTGGCACCAGAGGGGGCGGACCCCCCTGCACATCGCGTCCAGCTGCGGGCACCGCGATGTGGCCACCATCCTCATGCGCAGCGGCGCCAACATCGAGGCGTTGGACAACGTACGTGTGCCAGTGGTATCACATTTGTGCACACGCAGTATGCAAGTAGCAAGCGATGCGCAATATGCTGTTCATCGCAATGAAACAATCGACACCTACATGTGCACCCTCTACTCCGATCCCACCATGGACTTAATCCTCTTATTCTCATTCCTGAAATGCAATGAAGCCTGCGTTTTCAACCGGACATGCCCCTGGGCTGGGGGCATCACGCAAGGGAGTAGTGCGCAGAGGGCAGCTGTCTTAAATGTCGCTTTTGTCATGCTTTCTTCTATGAGAGCATCATGGCATGCTGCCTCTGAAATCTGCCACTCAATATGTCGCCCCCTCTGCTTTCAAGACATCTTGTAGCTCCCACTCCATATGCAACCAAAGACCGGGGTAGGCGCCACGAAGATAGGATAGTCAACTGAATCGTCAATCATCTCGCTGTGTTCACCACCAAGCACACAACCAACTGAAATCGTCAATCATCTTGCTGTATTCACCACCAAGTACACAACCAACCACATCGTAAACCAACTTGCGTCCCCTCTTGCCCCAACACCTCTTCTGTTATCCCGTGCTCCAACGTCCTCATCTTGTGTTCAGTTCGGGGAGACCTGCGTAAAGCTCTCAATAGGCAACTGCTGTCCTTCCCTTCCAACTGGGTGCTATGTCATCGCTTGCTGTGACACCTTCCTGGGACTGGAATGGGGAGATTCCCGTCATGCACTCAACACACTACTGTCCTTCCCTTCCCTTCCAACTGGGTGCTATGTCATCGCTTGCTGTGACACCTTCCTGGGACTGGAATGGGGAGATTCCCGTCATGCACTCAACACACAACTACTGTCCTTCCCTTCCCTTCCAACTGGGTGCTATGTCATCGCTTGCTGTGACACCACCTTCATGGGACCAGAACGGGGAGACGCCCATCATGCTGTCCTCCACCAAGTCCATCCGGCGCCTCATGGAAGGCCCCTCGCCCGTCACCTCCCCCGCCATGTCGCCCTTGACGTCACCAGTGACATCTCCTCCCGAGTCCCCCGCGGCGGCACGCACCGCCAGCATGCGATCCAGGCTCAGCCCTGGTGGGTCGGGGCCCTAGCGCAAATACGGCAAATACCTAACGCAAATACCGCAAATACTGCACATGGGTGCTCATGCAACTTGTAGTCGTTCGGGTTCGTAGCGTTTTGGTGGGTGGGCAGCTAGGCATCGGAAGCTTCTGGGAGGCCATACTTTGGTAGCTAGATTCTGGTGCAAGGTATAAGAGCCATGAATGGGATGCATGACATCTGAAGTGATGCATGTGGGCAGCACTGCACTCCAGTTGGGTACTCCACGGGGTGCTAATGCACAGTAGCCACCCGGTTTGTTTCGGGGGTCCGGGGTCGTGTTTCGGCTCGGACCACACATGTTGGTGGCAGGGGGCGCTACGCAGAACTTTGCTTGGAAGTCATTTTGCTAACTCTTCTCGTTTTGCTTCCATGTGTTGGCTAAATCTTTGACCTTTTACGCCCTGGTACACCGCGTTGTCCTCCATATAGACATGTTCAAGAAATTTACGGCCACCGAGACCCCCGCCGAGATGCTGCCACCTGTCCGCAGCAAGCCACGCAAGGTGAGGCCACAGCCAGCGAGTGGTGGTATTGAATTACAGCTTGTTGAAAATACAGCTTTTACATCTTGAAAGTGTAGCTTTTCACAGCGGGGTTTCTCATGCAAATGTGTGTGATGCCAAAGGATTGATAAGGTACCGCGACGTGGCATCAGGAAGTTCTGCGATCTATGTCTGTATTGCAGGTGGTGCTCTCGTCTCCTTTCTCCTAACGAAACTCTTTTGTCATCACTAATCGGACATTGTGGGAAGAAATTTTTTTCATTAAGGCACTTCTCTTGGGGCCCCAGTCATGGTCGGCACTCATACTACTCTGCAATGTTGTGTTGATGAGGTAGTGCACCAAAATACTTGAAGCATTATAAAATACGACCCCGCTGCCCCCCCCTCACACCCAACCCCTGCGGCCTCCCCTCTCACCTGACCCCCTGCTGCCTCCCCTCGCACCCAACCCCCGCTACTTCCCCTCTCATCCTACGACCAGCAGCCATTCAAGGAGAGCTACGGCAGCACGCCGGTTTCCAATGACACGGACCTGCTGCTGGCGGCCGACAACAACGACGTGGCCATGCTCGAGCAGCTGATCGCAGGGGGGGCCAGCGTGGACTTCACCGACATGGTGGGTGCGGGGTACCGTTGCCAGTCACGGCACCATGCTGGTCATGGCACAGGGTCCTTGCTGTTGGTGGGTGCGTGGGTCATGGCGAATGCTTGCTGTTGTTGCTGGTGGCTCATCTACGGTGGTGGGTGCTGGGTAGCATGGATGGTCACGGAACGGTGGGCGCTTTCTGTGTGTGGATGCATGTGTCATGGTGGATGCTTGCTGCAGTTGCTGGTGGTGTCGTGGGGGGTGCTGGGCAACATCGTTGCTGGTCACGGCACGGTGGGTGCTTGCTGATTTTGGTTGCATGTGTCATGGTGGATGCTGGCTGTTGTTGCTGGTGGCGTCGTAGGGGTGCGGGGGTGCTGGCCAAAATGGTTGCTGGTCACGGCACGGTGGGTGCGTGCTGCAGTTGCTGCCAGAAGTTGGGAATGCAGCTGTATTTTATCAGGCTTGCCATGCGAAGCACTAGTTGACACAGCATGGTGGGCGCTTGCTGACGTGGCTGGTGGTGTCACGGTCGGAGATCACTGCGGTCTCGTTGCGGAGTATCTCTGTTCTTGCCGTCTTGTCTGCGCTGTTGTTGGAGCTGTTCTTGCCGTCTTGTCTGCGCTGTTGTTGGAGCTGTTCTTGCCGTCTTGTCTGCGCTGTTGTTGGAGCTGTTCTTGCCGTCTTGCCTGGGTTGTTCTTGGAGCTGTTCTCGACGTCTTGTCTTTGCCTGTTTGGGTCTTGACCTCTTCTGTTTTTGGCATTTCCCGGTCTTGGGCTGCCCTTAATCTATTCTGGGGGTTGCCCTCATATGTGCCGTGTGGCCAAGCACGTTACTTGCGACAGGGAGCTGTGGTTTTCTGCAAAATATATAACAGCACATTCACAGCATATTCACTGCATGGTGCGGGTTTCCTGCTGGCAGCCATTTTGGTAGCTAGAAATTAGCGCATCACCGAACGCTGCCAGATGAAAGGATGCATTCCTAATAGGGGAGTGCGGGTCTATCGTAGCTGGAGAATACTACTCTATCGTGTGCTGGAGTATGTCAGCTATCTAGTTAAAGAGACCTGACGCGGAGCGTGCACTTTCTTGGCTGGAGTGTTCACCCTGGATTATTTCCCCTTTGCCTTCCTATGCGGCCCTGTATGGCTGTTGTGGACGGTTACACGTGCACACAGGATAAACGAACGGCGCTGCACCACGCAGCGCACCGGGGACACGTGGAAGCCGCCAAGGTGCTGCTCAAGCATGGCTGGGGCGTGAACGCTTCGAATAAGGTAGGCATAAAGCAATGTAAGCTAGGAACGGACTTTGGAAGCTGCCAAGATCTTGCACAAGCATGGCTGGGGCATGAACGCCGCGAATAAGGTAGGAATAAAGCCATGAATAAGGTAGGAATGGAGTTGGGAGTAAGGTAGGATTCAAGCAGGGTCAGGCTGCTGTTCAGGCATGGCTGGAGCGTGGATGCCAGTGCCCGGGAACAAGGTAATGGTAGGAAAGGAGTGGGTAATCCGGTAGGAACAGGGCCAATGTTAGGTTTGAAATATAGCCATGACACACACACGGCGCAGGAAGAGATTACGGTCGGAGCCCAGTATGCGTGGGGCGGGTGGAGGGCTGAAGCATGGCCCTGTTGGGGCTGGTTCCTGTTAGGAAGTTCTGTCCTTGTTACCACAATCGTAAGCGAGCAAGAACACCGAAACCAGTTTACCTCTTGCTTGCCCTGGCTTGTTTCGCCCTTAACAGCATATAAGATAGTAAGGCTAATCTACTTCGATGGCTGCGCAAAACAGAGCCATACTGTCTTGTGGGGCCGGCGATTATTCTGCAGTAACCTATCTAGTGGAACTGAACTAAATGCATCGGATGCCAATCACCCCAACTCTCAGAGCACTGGCATCCACTTTAATGCGCCTCTTGGTTTTCCTGCTTTTTTGGGGGGGGGTGGGCTGTTGTCGGTTGCGGTTGTTGGTTGATGGCGGACGCTTCAGCTGGGCCGCACGCCCCTCCACGAGGCGGCTCGGCATGGCCAGCTGGCAATGATGAACCTGCTGCTGCTCTGGCGCGCCGATGTGGACCACTTGGATACCGTGAGTGCTTGGGCCAGTTGGATAAGGGGGCGCAGGATGGATATGCAGAACTAGGGGTGCGGTCTGTGCAATGCTGTGGGTACCGGGGATGCAAGAAATATACAAGGGACGATTCATTAATCAGGCTTGGGACTCATTGAGAGGCCCCAGTTTGACGACAGGGGATGCTTGGTGGGTAAGAACTGCTGGGTCTTGTTGTTGGAATGCCACCTGTTGGAAGGCCGGCTGGAATGGCATTTTTGTTTTGTTGAGAAGCCACTGGCCTCTCGACAGCGCCCAGCTGTCGAGAAGCCCTTGCCCATCACCAGGTTGAAATCTGGCATCTGGAGGAGCGGCTGGTCTTGCAAAAGGCTATTGGTTATGGATACGGCTTTGAAATCTGTTTGTGGCCAGATGCCAGTTGAAGGGCACCTGGCCACTGTCCCGTCTTCTTCTTCTTTCTCTTCAATGTGCGGTGAATGGTCGGCCAGGCCATCCTAGTCTTGTGGGGGGGCGCAACTCATGTTGACTGCGTTGGTAGGGTTGCTTGAGGCGCAGGTTGTTGAGCCTTGACCATTCACTCACTGTCTTTCTGCCTTCCCCATTGTGCCATCTCTCTTCCGCTTCTCTCCCAATTGCCGCATCCCAATGCCCTGCTTCCCACCCACCCACCCACCCAACCGATGAGCCGACCGACGGCTCCACTGACCGACTGACCGACCGACTGTCCGACCGACCGACCGACTGTCCGACCAACCGACGGACCGACCGACCGACCGACCGACCGACCGACGGACCGACCCACCCACCCACCCACCCACCCACCCACCCACCCACCCACCCACCCACCCACCCACCCACCCACCCACCCACCCACCCACCCACCCACCCACCCACCCACCCACCCACCCACCCACCCACCGACACCCCGGCCGACCGGCCGGCCGACCGACCGACCGACCGACCGACCGACCGACCGACCGACCGACCGACCGACCGACCGACCGACCGACCGACCGACCGACCGACCGACCGACCGACCGACCGACCGACCGACCGACCGACCGACCGACCGACCGACCGACCGACCGACCGACCGACCGACCGACCGACCGACCGACCGACCGACCGACCGACCGACCGACCGACCGACCGACCGACCGACCAATGGGCCAACTACATAATACACTTAATCAACCCACTACCCCAAACAGAGCGGCGCGACCCCCCTTGATGTGGCCGGCACCAAGGAGGCCCAGAACCTGCTGATTGACCGCATGTACCAGCAGATGATGGCTGTGTCGCCCGGATTCCTCAAGGTCATGTCCCGGTTGTCGAACACGACTGACCTGGGCACGTCACTCAGCAGCAAGATGGACAAGTCGCCCTCGTTCATGAAGCCCAGCGTGTTTTCGTCCGAGGCCGAACGAGGCGCGGACTTGGCCAGTCTCCCCGAGGACGCGGTCGCGAACACCTCGGGCAGGACCTGGGACATCAACTCGCTCCTGGGCAAGGCATCCGGGGAGGACGCCGCGTCTCGTTACGGGGATATCGAGGGTGTAGGTAGCCGCGACGCGGACACGCAAGGGAAGGGGGGGGGCGATTGGGCGGCTGCGAGCGCGCGAGGGACGAGGGGTGACAGCGGGCAAGGAAAGGACAAGGGGCCCATGAGCCCCGCAGAGGGGAGCAGGAGCCCAGCCATCGGCAAGTTCCAGTCGATCACCGCCAAGGTCACCGCGGCCATGGCGGAGCCGGCCCTGTTCATGCAGTCGCTGAGCTCGGCACCGGTGGTCCAGCACGCGCGCCGAAAGGTCCAATTCGCTGGCACGGCCGAGGAGGTTGCGGCGCAAGGTGGGATAAGCAGCGACGGCGGCGGTGGCATCGCGCTCCCTGCCCCCGCGTTTGACGACGCGGGCCACGATGACCTGGCGCTACGCCTCCCAGGGTCCTCGTCAAGGGTCGATGATGACGGGGTCAAGGCGGAGCCCGTGACTATGCCTGGTCTGGGAGCGGCTGAGATCGCGCAGCTGCTCCCTGGGTCGTCGTCCGGCGGCCAGCCAGGGACCGTGTCGGTCTCTTCCATGGCCGATGTGGCCCAGAAGGTCCCGGGAAAAAAGGGACGCGAAGGCGTCACAGCCATGAGCAAGCAAGGGGCCAGCGAGGCGAGCAAAGAGGATCAGCCACTGTCGCAGCCAACTCCGCCGCAGCAGCCGCGGGGCGGTTTCCTACAGCGGACCATCTCTGCCGCCAAGGAACTCCTCAAGGGTTCTGAGAGCGTGGCCTCATCTTCGAAGACCGATGCGCCCAAGTCGTCCAAGAAGACTCGCGCCCCGTCGCCGTCCGTCCCCACCCCCTTGCCCGCGGCTGCTACCGGCACGCCCGCTGGTGCGCCAGCATCCAGCGCGTTGCCAGGGACGGATGCCAGTGTTGCCTCGCTGCCCGCAGGGGCGGACGGAGCAGCATCCTCTGCAGTGGGTTCTTTGTCGGGGTCGACGGCAGCCGTGGGCACGCCGAATAATGCATCCGACAAGACCTCGGGTGCCACAGGCTCTCTGCCCCCCACGCAGCGCAAGGGCGAGGTGGTGGACGGGACCATGGCGGTGGAGACGGCCGCGGTCGCCAGCATGAGCGCGCCTCTCTCCGCCAGCGCGCTCCACGAGCGGGCGAACGCTGGCACCGCGGCCCCGGCGGGCGCGTCCTCGCAGAAGCTGTCCAGCCCGACCCTCACGTGGGCCGCGTCGCTGCGAGGGAAGCCCGACTCGCCTGCCTCGGCCAAGAAGTCGGGCTTATCTCCAGGGGCATTGTCCCCCAGGGGAGGCCCTTGTGCCAAGGGCGACTCACCGCAAGACAAGACGGGGGCCGAGGGGGCTGGCCAGAGAGGCAGCAAACAAGCCGGGGTGATGCCGGGCCTCGGTGGTGGCTCTGCTGCCGACACCGCCACGAGCACGAGCCGCAGCAAATCCAAGAAGGGGTTGGGGGTCGCTACGGCGGATCGCGCCGACGCGGCTGTGGAGCCGCGGGTGGGCGGAAAGGCCACCGAGGACGTGGGACAGAAGGCGACGGGCCGTAAATCCGGCACCGTGACGTCGTTTGGAGCACAAGGGAATGGCGGCAAGGAGGGAGGGAGCAGTGAGGTGGTGGATGGGCAGGAACGGCTCAACTTGGAGCTGTTGCGCGCGGCAAAGGTGGGCAGCCTGGAGCGTGTGGAGGCTCTGCTGGACTCGGGCGCGAATGTGGATTATGCCGACAAGTACGGCCGGACGTCACTCCACAAGTCGGCCGCGCGAGGGTACCAGCCTGTGGTCAACGTGCTCGTGGCCGCGGGGGCCAGTTTAACCGCGCGGGACAAGAACGGGCGCACCCCAGCCGACGTGGCCAGTGGGCCCGACATAGCCAACCTGCTCCACGTGGCACAGCGGTTGAAGTCGTCGACGGGGAAGGCGGCCGCGGCGCCAGGGTCCCTGCGCGCGCTGGACCGGGCGCGGATGGCAGCATCCTCGGACGCGGTCCAGTCGGGCTCCGCGAGGAGCTCAATCGCAGCCTCAGAGGCATCGACCATGTCCTTTGGCGCCTCATCGTTTGCGACGTCATCCGGGGAGCCCGGGGAAGAAGCGGTGAACGCCAAGCTGTTGAAAGCGTGCGTGAAGGGGGACTTGGTCGCGGTGAGGTTGATGCTAGACGCCGGCGCGGACGCGTGCTTCGTGGACAAGCGGGGGTACACGCCGCTCCACTACGCGGTCGCTGCCGGGCAGGACCATATCGCCTCGCTGCTGCTCCAGCATGGCGCGGACGTGGGCGCGCAGGATAAGTCGGGGGCCACGCCGATGGACATGGCCTCGGGGAACTCGGATATTCGTGACCTGCTGGAGCAGCGCAGCTACTTGAAGAATCTGAAGCAGAAGCAGCCGAGGGCAGAGCGGACGCCGCAGCCGCTCCCCGGGCGGGCGGCCAGCCCCGGCGGAACACCGTATTCCGGCACGCTGAACGAGGACCTCATGCGAGCCGCGACCAAAGGGGACGCCAAGTCTGTCCGCTCGCTCATCGAACAGGGCGCGAATCCCGCGTTCTCGGACGAACGAGGGGAGACGCCATTGCATCGGGCGGCGGCAAGGGGCCGGGAGGAGGTGGTCCGGGCGCTCGTGTCCCTGGGCGCCCCCCTGGATGCCCGCAGCTGGAGTGGGGAGACCCCGCTCCACTTCGCGGCCGTCGCCGGTCGCGGCGCGGTCGCGACGTTACTGCTGGAGCTGGGCGCGAGCGCGTTTGTGAACGACAAGGATGGGAGCAGCGTGACGGATGTCTGCTGCAACGAGGCCACGCGGGTTGCCATCACAAAGTACATCGCCGAGCACGGGCTGGTGGAGAAGAAGGCGTCCTCGTCGGGCGCGCTGCGAGCGGTGGACTTGTTCCCGGGGACCCCTTTATCGGGGGACGATGACGTCGACTCCCTCATGAGCACGCCGCAATCGGTGCCGTCGCCGGCCACGTGGCTGTCTACTGTGTCGCACCAATCGGCTCGCTCCCGCTCCAGCTCCGAGGGGTTTGGGTCCCCCTACGCGTCCTCAGCCGCGGTGTCCCCCGTGAAGCTAAACATCGAGACGTCGATGGCGGCACAGCTGGCCGCCGCGTGCGCCCAGGGGGACGTGAGGGCGGTGGAGGAGCTATTGGCCCAGCGGGCTGACCCAGCCCACCGGGATGAGGAGAGCGGGCTGTACCCGCTGCATGTGGCGGCGGAGCATGGCCACGCGGTGGTCGTGCGGGCCCTGTTGGAGAAGTCGGTGCTCCCGTTGAACGTCAACCAGGTGGATGAGTGGGGACGGACGGCGGTGCACGCGGCTGCGCTGCATGGACATGCCAAGGTCGTCAAGATACTGGCTCTCGAGGGGAAGGCGAATATGGGGATCAAGGATAAGGTGGGCTGCGTGCGTCTGCTTAGGTGGTTAAGTAAGGACATGGTGGGGGTGAATGAGCGTATGGGGATTAAGGACCAGGCGGGCTACCTGGATTTGTGTAGGAATTTCAAGTATGATGATACCGATCATGATATCAATGATAATAGCAATGATGATGCTCATGACTGCACCAGGTCGGTCCCAACGATGCCACCAATGTCGCTGACATCCCCGGCAACCCCGTTTAATCTTCAAACGTCGATCATATGTTTTCATGAAACCCACAGGGCGGGAAGGCACCGCAGGACCTCGCGCTCGACGACGACCTTCGCCAGCTCATCATCGACCTCGCGCTCGCCAACAGCGCGTTTCCCGACCCAATCCCCTACCAGCCCGCATCCGCTGCACCCACCACCAAGTCCCCCCCTGATGAGCGCCCCCAGAGTGTCTCAGTACCCGCGGACGCCAGCAGGGCGGCCCTACTCGGTCGAACTGCCTCGATGGCTGCAGCCAAGGCGGCCAAGGCATCTTTGGTGGCCCAGCTGTGTGAGGCGTGCGCGAATGGGGATGTGAAGCTTGTCAAGGAGCTGCTGGCATCCGGGGCGGATCCCACGATCCGCGACAAGAAGACTGGCCTGGCACCATTGCATTTTGCGGCAGAGGGGGGGCACGTGGAGGTGGTGCGGGTATTGCTGGCGCATGTAACGCCAAGGGTGGACGTGAACCAGACAGACGACTTTGGCCGCACGGCGCTGCATGCGGCGTCGCTGCTGGGGCACGCCGAGGTGGCCACGGTGCTCGTGAGGGAGCGCAAGGCGCGCGTGGAGATCCGTGACTTGGTGAGCTTAATGGATACGCAAGATAAACGCCTAGTATTGAGGTTATTAAATCAGATAAGTTCATATTCGTGACCTGGTGAGGTTAGTGAATAAGCAAGATAAGTGCACAACATAAGCGCTTAATATTGAGGTTAATAAGAACACCAGAGAAGGTAAGATTTGTGATCTGGTGGGGTCAATAAATACGCAAGATAAGAACACAAGATAAGCACTTAGTATTGAGGTTAATAAGGACATAAGATAAAGCGCTTGGTGTTGAGGTTTAATAAGAACTTGAGATAAGTTAAATTAAGCTCGTCAACCTGGTGAGGTGCTGTTTGGTTTGCCAATAATAGGATTAGATGAGATGAGATAAGGTCCGTGGACCTGGTGAGGCGCTGCTTGGTTTTAATAAGAAATCATTTCCTCAATATTTTTTCCAGGCTGCCTGGTTGACCCTGTCAACGTCTTTAAGAACACTACTGAAATCGGCTTTCCCCGTGGCTAGGGTGCAAAGTGTGCGTTAGACATTTACGTTGGTATCTTATCATTAGAAAGCTTCCCTTTTTGTCCTGTTCAAGTTTTTGTGGATCCCGCAAAGCTTCTTGTGAGGTTTGCGACTCTAGCTGCGTGTTTGTATGCCATGCCTGACCTACAGTGCAGTGGTGGCGGGACATGTGTAGCGGTGAGTTCCAAAATTTGCCAGTAAGGTTTTACGCCCATTTCTCGATTGCAAGTTTGGCTAGCATTGGTGTCGTGCCCTTGGCTATCCTGCACTATCACCCAAAAGTAAGTAAACTTGCCGGTCATGCTGTGGTGCTGCTGTGTTCTGGGTACATATGCCAGTGGTGGACGTTAAAAAAAAATTCAGCCGCTGGCAGGTGAATGGTTGTCACTGCAAACTTGATGGCCTGGTTAGCTTGTGCTTCACTGATTATTTTATCGTGTCTCTTCTTCCACCTGTCATTCCCTTGCTTTGATGCCTCCCCCCAGGGTCAAAAGACCCCCCTGGACCTGGCCATCTCAGACGAGATGGCGCAGCTCCTGAAGGACCTGGCCGCCTCCAGTGCTGCCATCCCCAAAGCCAGACAATCCGGTGCTGCTGCTGCTGCTGCTGCTGCTGCAGACCTCAGTAGAGCCCAGCCGGCCGCCAAGCAGGCGATGACAGCGCAGTCTGTGACAGCTCAGCCTATTGTGGCCGAGGTGCTGTCGGTTGGGAGTATCGGGGCCGCAGAGGCAGTGCACGTGGGCAAGACGGCGCCGCGGTTTGCCACGACGGCGGACAAGGCATCGATGGCGACCCAGCTGCGACAGGCGTGCGCGATCGGGGACGCAAGGGCGGTCGAGCAGCTGCTGGTGGCGGGGGCAGAGCCCAGCGGTCGGGATGACAGCAGTACGCTCGTGCCCCTGCTGTTGGCGGCGGAGGGCGGCCACGCGGGGGTGGTCAAGTCGCTGCTGCAGAAGTCGGTCGTGCCGGTGGACGTGAACGTGGCGGATGAGTCGGGTCGCACGGCGCTGCATGTGGCTGCGTCGCGGGGGCACGCCGAGGTGGTGCGGCTGCTGGTGGTGGAGGGGAAGGCGCTGCCGGGAATCAAGGACAAGGTGAGGGGTCAGCTGCCTTGCTACCTATGCTGGGGAGAGAGATCGAACATACAGGAAGCTGATCAGGGATATGGGGGAGGGGGCATATGGGTGAGCCCTGCTGCGGTTTCCCCTAGGTTTCCTTGTGGCATTTTGTTGGTGGCATTGCCTGCACCTGTATTTCTTTGCGGCGTGTCCTCACTGGCTGTCAGTTGCACGACAACTTACAACAACGGAAGGATCTGGGAGCTTGGCAATGAAGAAGGGGAGCAAGGGAAGTGCATGCATGGGACATAATGGAAGCGGCAAGGGCGCTGGCCGCAGCATAATAAAGATGTGGTAGGTATCCAAGCTGCAATATTCGCTGCTGCTGCTGCTGCTACAGCACCACTTTAGTCTCTTTAACACCACACAATTGACTTCAAATCTAGAATGTCACTGCTTTCATTGTGAGCGTCTTCAAATCCTGTTTCCACGTGTCTCGTCCTGAGAGACGGCCAGATTTGCATTCCTCCTCTGTTGGCTAGCTCCCCCTGTTGGCTTGCAAGTGTTGCTCGACAGCGTTCCGAGTGCTATGGTACTGGTAAGAGTACATGGTACTTTGTGGTGCGGTAAAGTTCAAGAATGTGTGCAATCGACCCAGCATTGCGCCGAGTGGCCGCTATTAACAAATCTTACCTGCCTTCCCACAAAGAATGCAGTTCTCAGGGAGCTTGAGACCTGAAGCTTGAAACCGAGACCGACCAGAAACCGACTGGAAGCTTGAAGCTGCGTTGCTGAGTTTGTTGTGCGATCTCGCCTATTCAGAATTTACGCATGCCAATGGTACTGTCTACCCAACACAGACCATCGTATTTGTCATGCCTAACTGCTAACCAGCAACTTTTGACACAGCGGACTTTTGACAACCATTACCACCTGCAGGACGGCAAGACTCCCCTGGACTTGGCAATGTCCAACGAGGTGCGGCAGCTGCTCAAGGACCTGGCCGCCGCCAGTGCCGCCATACCAGAGACCACGGCCGCTGCCTCTGCGACAGCCAGAGGTTCAAGCCAAGCCGCCGGGACATCACCAGCCACTGTCACTGCCAAGGTGGCCGGGCAGCAGGCGGTGACAGTGGTCGCGGTGCCCGTGCCGGACGCCAGCCAAGCGGTGCACCTCCCCAAGACGGGGCCGCGGTTGGAGGACAGCGCGGGGAGGGCGAGCCGCACGAGCCAGCTGTGCCGTGCGTGTGCGATCGGGGACGCAACGGCGGTCGAGCAGCTGTTGATGGCGGGGGCAGAGCCCAGCAGTCGGGATGACAGCAGTATGCTCGTGCCCCTGCTAGTGGCGGCGGAGGGCGGCCACGCGGTTGTGGTCAAGTCGCTGCTGCAGAAGTCGGTTGTGCCGGTGGACGTGAATGTGGTGGATGAATCGGGGCGCACGGCGCTGCATGTGGCCGCATCGCGGGGGCACGCCGAGGTGGTGCGGCTGCTGGTGGTGGAGGGGAAGGCGCTGCCGGGAATCAAGGACAAGGTGAGGGATCAGCCGCCTTGCGACCTATGGTGTGAAGTGGGAAGATGGTAAGCGAGGGTGGGGTTGTGCTGAATGCAGATCGGCTTTTGTGACAGGGCGGCATAAGGTTGAGAAATGCTGTGGCTTTGCACGAGATTCTTTGTGGCAAAATTAATCTCAGTTACTGTACGTAGTGTTAGGAAGTTGGAGAGCGGGAAAGGGAGGATGCAATAGACTAGCGTTGGGACATGAATCAAAGGGTCGACATGATGTGGAAACGATGACATGGGAAAGATCAGGCAGCTTTTGAAACATCATCAATTACTGCTGAATCGATATAGTAGTCGTTAAAACGCCTCAATCTGCCTTACTGAGTATCATGACGTCACTGCGATGAGTTAAACTTCTTTTGAACCAGTATATCCGCTCGTGTCGTTTTTTTAAATAATGCCCAGGTTTGCATTCAATTTCTGGCGGTTATGAAAGTTTGGCTCGACAGGATGAACAATGATTCTTTGTTACTTAGGGAAATGGATTGCAGTCATTGATTGATCAGAAGTGCAAAGTTCAAACCTTGTGAGGTTGGCCAAGCATCATGCGCGGTGGCCATTCATAGTAGACCTTACCTCCCTCCCACCTAGAATGCAGTTTTGAATAGGCTTGGACCCACCTTACTGCATTGTTATACACGACCCTGCACCATGCATGCCAGTAAGCAAGGTCTTCCAAACGAAGGCCATTCTGCTTGTCAAGCTAACCAGACCTAAGATGCTGCCAACCCTAACCACCTGCAGAGTGGCAAGACCCCCCTGGACCTGGCCACGTCAAACAAGGTGCGTCAACTGCTCCAGGACCTGGCGCCCGCGAGTGCCGCCACACCAGATACCTCTGCCGCTGCCACCTTGACCCCTGCCAGCCGCCAACACACTGCCACCGTTGCCACCACCGCAAGCGCAAAGTCTGAGGTGGCGCAAGTCGTGTCTCTCCCGTTAAGTGCCTCAAGTAGCCATGCGGTGCACGTGGGGAAAACCGCCCCACATTCCCCGATCAAGGTGGCAAAGGCATCCTTGGCGGCGCAGCTGTGCCAGGCATGCTCCGTGGGACAGGTGGCAGCGGCCGAGGAGCTGCTTGCTCTGCGTGCTGACCCGACCCTAAGGGACGACGCCAGCGGGACGGTGCCTCTGCTGGTGGCGGCGGAGGGCGGCCACGCGGGAGTTGTCAAGTCGCTGCTGCAAAAGTCGGTCGTGCCGGTGGACGTGAATGTGGCGGATGAGTCGGGGCGCACGGCACTGCATGTGGCCGCGTCGCGGGGGCACGCCGAGGTAGTGCGGGTGCTGGTGATGGAGGGGAAGGCACTGGCAGGCGTCAAGGACAAGGTGAGAGGGTGCCTTGTGCTTGATATTTGCGGGAGTTGGCAAGGCTAACCTTCAGCAAGGCAATCTTTTCTGCTTTCTCAGCTGGCTGAATGTGCAAGCGCAAAATTTTTCTTGAAGGGGAAAAGAATCCGCACCCGTGGGCACGTGGGCACGTGCTGCACATTGTCACTTCTTTTCTGAACCTTTGTAGGTGCGCATGGTATGCAGAGCATTTCATGTACATGTTTGTTGTGTGCAGAACACCTTTTTGTTTTACTATGCCTCTGATTCAGTTTCAGTCGTCTCACAGCGTGAAAGCATTTGTCATTCCTCTCTCTAGCCGTTGGACTTGGCTACTTTTATAAGATTATCCATGCTTTCTTGCTTTGAAGAGTGTTCTTAGCAAACTGTGTACGTTTGGAAAGATACTCGATCCTTGGTTGCGTTGAAAAATGTTTGTACCAAACAGCGTACTCGGCCATTATGATGCTCCTGCGCCGTGGGCCTGGGGCGGGTGGAATGGGGGCGCTCTCTATGGACATGGCTATAAAAGTTGCCAGTGCGCTTCTGTGTGTGAATAGAGTCTTAAAGCGACAGAGCTTGTCCATGCCAAGCTAGGCATGCCTCCCCTGGCTTGTGGCTCATCCTAAACTTAGTCGCATATCGAGCTGGCTGCAGCATACTGAAGGCATCCTAGTATTGAGCACTACACTGTTTCAGCCACAGACCATTGTGGAGCCTTGTTACAGCTGCCTGTGTCAGTTGTTACTGCCACCTTGTGATGCATTTCTTCTTGGCTGCTTGGCCTCCTCTTGATTGCCCGGGTTTGCCTGGGTTTTGGACACCATTATCGAAAGGATAATGATAACTTATCTGTAAGAAAGCATGCAAAAACAGTCTTGTGTATGGGGGCAAGTAGCACATGACTGTTTGGCAGGATCCTGACCAGTGACCACGCGACTGCTCCCTGACTTCCACCTCTAACTCATTACCAAAACTGTTGTTATGCCTCATCAGGACGGCAAGACCCCCCTGGACGTGGCCATGTCCAACGAGGTGCGGCAACTGCTCAAGGACCTGGCCGCCGCAAGTGCCGCCATTCCAGACACCACCGCTGCTGCCGCCGTAAGCTCTGCCAGCCGCCCGCAAACAGCAATCGCCACCACCATGAGTGCAACGACTGAGGCAGCACAAGTAGTGGCCCTTCCCACCGATGCTGCCAGCCGCACTGTGCACATGGGCAGGACAACGCCGCGCAACGAGCTGATGGCCAGGCGCGCTGTGGTCATGCGCCAGCTGTGTGCTGCATGTGCTCTGGGCGACGTGGCCGCAGTGAACGAGCTGTTGTCGGCGGGCGCGGAGCCGAGTGGTATAGATAACAGCACGGCTCTCGTGCCCCTGCTGGTGGCGGTGGAGGGTGGCCACGCGGGGGTCGTGAGGGCGCTGCTGAAAAAGGCGATCGTGCCAGTGGACGTGAACGTGGCGGATGAGTCGGGGCGCACGGCGCTGCACATGGCCGCATCGCGGGGGCACGCCGAGGTGGTGCGGCTGCTGGTGATGGAGGGGAAGGCGCTGCCGGGAATCAAGGACAAGGTGAGGGATCAGCCGCCTTGCGACCTATGGTGTGAAGTGGGAAGAATCTTACTCTCCCTCTCCCCTTTCCTCATCATCGTCTCGAATAGTGTTACGGCCCTTGCCTGTCTGCTTTCCTGATTTCTAGCCCAAGATGCTGACCTTGACCTTGTAGTGGCGCTCTGCTCATTCAGATGCTCTCGTCAACGCCACCACACAATGTGTCCCCTCTCACACACCAGGGTGGCAAGACCCCCTTGGACCTGGCAACGTCGAATGAGGTGCGGCAACTGCTCAAGGACCTGGCCGCCGGGAGTGCCGCCATTCCAGACACCAGCACCACTGCCTCTGCAACCTCTGCGGCAACGGGCCCCGGTGCCACCTCTGTGGCCCCTGCCATCACCCAGAATGGGACGGCTAGGGCGGCACCCTCCACAGCGGCAGCGGCCGACGAGAGCATCGCGCAGGTCTCAGTGTCCTCAGAACCAGGCAAGGCGGTGCACGTGGGCAAGACGGCGCCGCGGTTTGCCATGACGGCGGACAAGGCATCGATGGCGTCCCAGCTGCGGCAGGCGTGTGCGATCGGGGATGCAAAGACAGTCGAGCAGCTGCTGGTGGCGGCGGCTGACCCAGCCCACCGCGATGAGGGCAGCGGGCTGACGGCCCTGCATGTGGCGGTGGAGAAGGGGCATGCGGGGGTTGTGAGGGCGCTGCTGCATAAGTCAGTCGTGCCGGTGGACGTGAACGTGGCGGATGAGTCGGGGCGCACGGCGCTGCACGTGGCCGCGTCGCGGGGGCACGCGGAGTTGGTCAAAGTCCTCTCGCTGGAAGCCAAGGCTCTGTTGGGAGCCAAGGACAAGGTGGGCCTTGTTGCTAAGAATACTTGGGTCGTTGCAGTGTCTTTCTTTGAAAGCCATGGCTCTGCTGGGAGCCAAGGCAAGGTGGGTATGAACTAGGGTGAATTCTCGTCCTTGGCACTAGCGAGGTTCTCAAGGGTCACTATGAAACTTGTTGCCATCAACGTGGCCATTCGTGGAAGTGCCATAGCTCTTAGTCTTTTTACTAAAGTGCTTAGCTGTAGTACGACAGTATCTATTTGCACTGCCCATGTTCTATTATGTAGCCAAAATTGAATCGCATCACTGCGCATGTAGGCAAATGGAGCGTTCCATGTGGACATGTGTGTCAGCCGTACTATTTGTGCGATGCGAAACCCGACTATGAAGACCCTGACGGACGCTTGTTTTGTAACCGCCAGGTAGCCTTCGGCTGCTCTTCATGGTGTCCGGAACGGCCCTTGGCCATACTTCCTGGACACGTCACCATACTTTGTTTTGTTCCCAGCAGGAGGGACTAATGAACATATAGAATCGTTGGCGGTATTTCCTGGACACGTCACAATACTGTGTTTGGTTCCGAGCAGAAGCTTTTGCGCTATTGGATGGAAAGATTCATACAGCCATTTGAAACAAAGGGCCACCGCCGTGCATGTTGTTCTCGTTCCACAGGGCGGCAAGACCCCCCTGGACGTGGCCATGTCGAACGAGGTGCGGCAACTGCTCAAGGACCTCGCCGCCGGAAGTGCCGACATTCCAGACACCACCGCTGCTGCCACCTTTAGCTCTGCCAGCCGCCCGCAAACTGCAATCGCCACCACTGCGAGCACGGACACTGCCATCGCAGTGCCCATGGCTGCCTCTGCCACCACCCAGGGTGGGACAGCTAGGGCAGTATCCTCCACAGCGGCAGCGGCCGAGGAAAGCATCGCGCAAGTCTTGGTGTCCTCAGAGCCAGGCAAGGCGGTGCACGTGGGCAAGACGGCGCCGCGGTTTGCCATGACGGCGGACAAGGCATCGATGGCGACCCAGCTGCGGCAGGCGTGTGCGATCGGGGATGCAAAGGCGGTCGAGCAGCTGCTGGTGGCAGGGGCTGACCCAGCCCACCGCGATGAGGGCAGCGGGCTGACGGCACTGCATGTGGCGGTGGAGAAGGGCCACGCGGGGGTTGTGAGGGCGCTGCTGCAAAAGTCAGTCGTGCCGGTGGACGTGAACGTGGCGGATGAGTCGGGGCGCACGGCGCTGCACGTGGCCGCGTCGCAGGGGCACGCGGAGTTGGTCAAAGTTCTCTCGCTGGAAGCCAAGGCTCTGTTGGGAGCCAAGGACAAGGTGGGCCTTGTTGCTAAGAATACTTGGAATACTTGGGTCGTTGCAGTGTCTTTCTTTGAAAGCCGTGGCTCTGCTGGGAGCCAAGGCAAGATGGGTATGAGCTTGAGCGTAATCACTCATCCTTTGCTAGAGCAAGGTTCTCAATGGTCACTCAGGAGAGTGGTCAGTCCATTCAATCGTGTAGTCAACAAGATGGTCGATTTGGCAGTTGCCATAGTTTGCAGTACTTGACTAGCTACAGTACTTATCTATAGTATCACCCAATCGATCGGCACTGCCCATGCCCTGTCATGTTCGCAAACTGAATCGGGTGACTTGGCAAAGGGAGCATTACATGCAGACTTGTGTTTCAGCTCTCCTATGTGTGCGATGCAAGACCTGGCATGAAGGCTTTTACCGACATTCCTTTTGTGCTCGCACTTAGCTTTGTCCCTATGCTGCTCTTCATCGTTTCCTGAACGGCCGTTGGCCATATTTCCTGAGCACATGACAATACTGTACTTCCAAGCAGAAGCTTTTGCGCTATTTGTGGGAAGGACTCATAAGCGCATGCTTAGTCACAAACAAAGGGTCACCACCGTGCATGTTGTCCTCCTTCCACAGGGTGGCAAGACCCCCCTGGACGTGGCCATGTCGAACGAGGTGCGGCAACTGCTCAAGGACCTGGCCGCCGGGAGTGCCGCCATTCCAGACACCACCGCCGCTGCCACCTTAAGCTCTGCCAGCCGCCCGCAAACTGCAATCGCCACCACTGCGAGCACGGGCACTGCCATCCCAGTGCCCATGGCTGCCTCTGCCATCACCCAGGGTGGGACAGCTAGGGAGGTATCCTCCACAGCGGCAGCGGTCGACGAGAGCATCGCGCAAGTCTTGGTGTCCTCAGAACCAGGCAAGGCGGTGCACGTGGGCAAGACGGCGCCGCGGTCGGCCATGACGGCGGACAAGGCATCGATGGCGACCCAGCTGCGGCAGGCGTGTGCGATCGGGGATGCAAAGGCGGTCGAGCAGCTGCTGGTGGCGGGGGCTGACCCAGCCCACCGCGATGAGGGCAGCGGGCTGACGGCGCTGCATGTGGCGGTGGAGAAGGGGCACGCGGGGGTTGTGAGGGCGCTGCTGCAAAAGTCAGTCGTGCCGGTGGACGTGAACGTGGCGGATGAGTCGGGGCGCACGGCGCTGCACGTGGCCGCGTCGCGGGGGCACGCGGAGCTGGTCAAAGTCCTCTCGCTGGAAGCCAAGGCTCTGTTGGGAGCCAAGGACAAGGTGGGCCTTGTTGCTAAGAATACTTGGGTGGTTGCAGTGTCTTTCTTTGAAAGCCGAGGCTCTGCTGGGAGCCAAGGCAAGGTGGGTATGAACTAGGGTGAATTCTCATCCTGGGCACTAGCAAGGTTCTCAAAGGCCACCATGAAACTTGTTGCCATCAACGTGGCCACTCGTGGAAGTGCCATAGTTTGTAGTCTTTATACTATTCTAGCTATAGTGCTTAGCTATGGTAGTACAGTATCTTTTGGCACTGCGCATACTCTATCATAGGCTACTTGAATCTCGTGACTGGGCATGTAGGTAAAGGGATCATTCCATGTGGACATGTGTGTCAGCCGTACTATTTGTGCGATGCGAAACCCGACTATGAAGACCCTGACGGACGCTTGTTTTGTAACCGCCAGGTAGCCTTCGGCTGCTCTTCATGGTGTCCGGCACGGCCCTGGGCCATACTTCCTGGACACGTCACCATACTTTGTTTTGTTCCCAGCAGGAAGGACTAATGAAAATATAGAATCGTTTGCGGTATTTCCTGGACACGTCACAATACTGTGTTTGGTTCCGAGCAGAAGCTTTTGCGCTTTTGGATGGAAGGATTCATACAGCCATTTTGAAACAAAGGGCCACCGCCGTGCATGTTGTTCTCCTTCCACAGGGCGGCAAGACCCCCCTGGACGTGGCCATGTCGAACGAGGTGCGGCAACTGCTCAAGGACCTGGCCGCCGGGAGTGCCGCCATTCCAGACACCACGGCTGCTGCCACCTTAAATTCTGCCAGCCGCCCGCAAACCGCAATCGCCACCACTGCGAGCACGGACACTGCCATCGCAGTGCCCATGGCTGCCTCTGCCACCACCCAGGGTGCGACAGCTAGGGCAGTATCCTCCACAGCGGCAGCGGCGGACGAGAGCATCGCGCAAGTCTTGGTGTCCTCAGAACCAGGCAAGGCGGTGCACGTGGGCAAGACGGCGCCGCGGTTTGCCATGACGGCGGACAAGGCATCGATGGCGACCCAGCTGCGGCAGGCGTGTGCGATCGGGGATGCAAAGGCGGTCGAGCAGCTGCTGGTGGCGGGGGCTGACCCAGCCCACCGCGATGAGGGCAGCGGGCTGACGGCGCTGCATGTGGCGGTGGAGAAGGGCCACGCGGGGGTTGTGAGGGCGCTGCTGCAAAAGTCAGTCGTGCCGGTGGACGTGAACGTGGCGGATGAGTCGGGGCGCACGGCGCTGCGCGTGGCCGCGTCGCGGGGGCACGCGGAGCTGGTCAAAGTCCTCTCGCTGGAAGCCAAGGCTCTGTTGGGAGCCAAGGACAAGGTGGGCCTTGTTGCTAAGAATACTTGGGTCGTTGCAGTGTCTTCCTTTGAAAGTCGTGGCTCTGCTGGGAGCCAAGGACAAGGGCTGTATGAACTAGGGTGAATTTCCATCCTTGGCACTAGCGAGGTTCTCAAGGGTCACTATGAAACTTGTTGCCATCAACGTGGCCATTCGTGGAAGTGCCATAGCTCGTAGTGTTTTTAAAAGAGTTCTTAGCTGTAGTACGACAGTATCTATTGGCACTGCCCATGTTCTATTATGTAGCCAAAAGTGAATCGCATCACTGCGCATGTAGGCAAATGGAGCGTTACATGTGGACATGTGTGTCAGCCGTACTATTTGTGCGATGCGAAACCCGACTATGAAGACCCTGACGGACGCTTGTTTTGTAACCGCCAGGTAGCCTTCGGCTGCTCTTCATGGTGTCCGGAACGGCCCTTGGCCATACTTCCTGGACACGTCACCATACTTTGTTTTGTTCCCAGCAGGAAGGACTAATGAAAATATAGAATCGTTGGCGGTATTTCCTGGACACGTCAAAATACTGTGTTTGGTTCCGAGCAGAAGCTTTTGCGCTATTGGATGGAATGATTCATACAGCCATTTGAAACAAAGGGCCACCGCCGTGCATGTTTTTCTCGTTCCACAGGGCGGCAAGACCCCCCTGGACGTGGCCATGTCGAACGAGGTGCGGCAACTGCTCAAGGACCTCGCCGCCGGAAGTGCCGCCATTCCAGACACCACGGCTGCTGCCACCTTAAGCTCTGCCAGCCGCCCGCAAACCGCAATCGCCACCACTGCGAGCACGGACACTGCCATCGCAGTGCCCATGGCTGCCTCTGCCACCACCCAGGGTGGGACAGCTAGGGCAGTATCCTCCACAGCGGCAGCGGCCGAGGAGAGCATCGCGCAAGTCTTGGTGTCCTCAGAGCCAGGCAAGGCGGTGCACGTGGGCAAGACGGCGCCGTGGTTTGCCATGACGGCGGACAAGGCATCGATGGCGACCCAGCTGCGGCAGGCGTGTGCGATCGGGGATGCAAAGGCGGTCGAGCAGCTGCTGGTGGCAGGGGCTGACCCAGCCCACCGCGATGAGGGCAGCGGGCTGACGGCGCTGCATGTGTCGGTGGAGAAGGGGCACGCGGGGGTTGTGAGGGCGCTGCTGCAAAAGTCAGTCGTGCCGGTGGACGTGAACGTGGCGGATGAGTCGGGGCGCACGGCGCTGCACGTGGCCGCGTCGCAGGGGCACGCGGAGTTGGTCAAAGTTCTCTCGCTGGAAGCCAAGGCTCAGTTGGGAGCCAAGGACAAGGTGGGCCTTGTTGCTAAGAATACTTGGGCCGTTGCAGTGTCTTTCTTTGAAAGCCATGGCTCTGCTGGGAGCCAAGGCAAGGTGGGTATGAACTAGGGTGAATTTCCATCCTTGGCACTAGCGAGGTTCTCAAGGGTCACTCAGGAGAGTGCTCAGTTAATTCAATCGTGTAGTCAACAAGATGGTCGATTTGGCAGTTGCCATAGTTTGCAGTCCTTTAATAGCTACAGTACTTATCTATAGTATCACCCAATCGATCGGCACTGCCCATGCCCTGTCATGTACGCAAACTGAATCGGGTGACTTGGTAAAGGGAGCATTACGTGCAGACTTGTGTTTCAGCTCTCCTATGTGTGCGATGCAAGACCTGGCATGAAGGCTTTTACTGACATTCCTTTTGTGCTCGCACTTAGCTTTGTCGCTATGCTGCTCTTCATCGTTTCCTGAACGTCCGCTGGCCATGTTTCCTGAGCACATGACAATACTGTACTTTTATCCAAGCAGAAGCTTTTGCGCTATTTGTGGGAAGAATTCATAAGGGCATGCTTAGTCACAAACAAAGAGTCACCGCCGTGCATGTTGTTCTCGTTCCACAGGGTGGCAAGACCCCCCTGGACGTGGCCATGTCGAACGAGGTGCGGCAACTGCTCAAGGACCTGGTCGCCGGGAGTGCGTCCATCCCAGACACCACCGCTGCTGCCACCTTTAGCTCTGCCAGCCGCCCGCAAACTGCAATCGCCACCACTGCGAGCACGGGCACTGCCATCCCAGTGCCCATGGCTGCCTCTGCCATCACCCAGGGTGGGACAGCTAGGGCAATATCCTCCACAGCGGCAGCAGCCGACGAGAGCATCGCGCAAGTCTTGGTGTCCTCAGAACCAGGCAAGGTGGTGCACGTGGGCAAGACGGCGCCGCGGTTTGCCATGACGGCGGACAAGGCATCGATGGCGACCCAGCTGCGGCAGGCGTGTGCGATCGGGGATGCAAAGGCGGTCGAGCAGCTGCTGGTGGCGGGGGCTGACCCAGCCCACCGCGATGAGGGCAGCGGGCTGACGGCGCTGCATGTGGCGGTGGAGAAGGGGCACGCGGGGGTTGTGAGGGCGCTGCTGCATAAGTCAGTCGTGCCGGTGGACGTGAACGTGGCGGATGAGTCGGGGCGCACGGCGCTGCACGTGGCCGCGTCGCAGGGGCACGCGGAGCTGGTCAAAGTCCTCTCGCTGGAAGCCAAGGCTCAGTTGGGAGCCAAGGACAAGGTGGGCCTTGTTGCTAAGAATACTTGGGTCGTTGCAGTGTCTTTCTTTGAAAGCCGTGGCTCTGCTGGGAGCCAAGGCAAGATGGGTATGAGCTTGAGCGTAATCACTCATCCTTTGCTAGAGCAAGGTTCTCAATGGTCACTCAGGAGAATGTTCAGTCCATTCAATCGTGTAGTCAACAAGATGGTCGATTTGGCAGTTGCCATAGTTTGCAGTCCTTGACTAGCTACAGTACTTATCTATAGTATCACCCAATCGATCGGCACTGCCCATGCCCTGTCCTGTTCGCAAACTGAATCGGGTGACTTGGTAAAGGGAGCATTACATGCAGACTTGTGTTTCAGCTCTCCTATGTGTGCGATGCAAGACCTGGCATGAAGGCTTTTACCGACATTCCTTTTGTGCTCGCACTTAGCTTGTCCCTATGCTGCTCTTCATCGTTTCCTGAACGGCCGTTGGCCATGTTTCCTGAGCACATGACAATACTGTACTTTTATCCAAGCAGAAGCTTTTGCGCTATTTGTGGGAAGGACTCATAAGCGCATGCTTTGTCACAAACAAAGGGCCACCACCGTGCATGTTGTTCTCGTTCCACAGGGCGGCAAGACCCCCCTGGACGTGGCCATGTCGAACGAGGTGCGGCAACTGCTCAAGGACCTGGCCGCCGGGAGTGCCGCCATTCCAGGCACCACCCCCGCTGCCACCTTTAGCTCTGCCAGCCGCCCGCAAACTGCAATCGCCACCACTGCGAGCACGGGCACTGCCATCCCAGTGCCCATGGCTGCCTCTGCCATCACCCAGGGTGGGACAGCTAGGGCAATATCCTCCACAGCGGCAGCAGCCGACGAGAGCATCGCGCAAGTCTTGGTGTCCTTAGAACCAGGCAAGGCGGTGCACGTGGGCAAGACGGCGCCGCGGTTTGCCATGACGGCGGACAAGGCATCGATGGCGACCCAGCTGCGGCAGGCGTGTGCGATCGGGGATGCAAAGGCGGTCGAGCAGCTGCTGGTGGCGGGGGCTGACCCAGCCCACCGCGATGAGGGCAGCGGGCTGACGGCGCTGCATGTGGCGGTGGAGAAGGGGCACGCGGGGGTTGTGAGGGCGCTGCTGCATAAGTCAGTCGTGCCGGTGGACGTGAACGTGGCGGATGAGTCGGGGCGCACGGCGCTGCACGTGGCCGCGTCGCAGGGGCACGCGGAGTTGGTCAAAGTTCTCTCGCTGGAAGCCAAGGCTCTGTTGGGAGCCAAGGACAAGGTGGGCCTTGTTGCTAAGAATACTTGGGTCGTTGCAGTGTCTTTCTTTGAAAGCCGTGGCTCTGCTGGGAGCCAAGGCAAGATGGGTATGAGCTTGAGCGTAATCACTCATCCTTTGCTAGAGCAAGGTTCTCAATGGTCACTCAGGAGAATGTTCAGTCCATTCAATCGTGTAGTCAACAAGATGGTCGATTTGGCAGTTGCCATAGTTTGCAGTCCTTGACTAGCTACAGTACTTATCTATAGTATCACCCAATCGATCGGCACTGCCCATGCCCTGTCCTGTTCGCAAACTGAATCGGGTGACTTGGTAAAGGGAGCATTACATGCAGACTTGTGTTTCAGCTCTCCTATGTGTGCGATGCAAGACCTGGCATGAAGGCTTTTACCGACATTCCTTTTGTGCTCGCACTTAGCTTGTCCCTATGCTGCTCTTCATCGTTTCCTGAACGGCCGTTGGCCATGTTTCCTGAGCACATGACAATACTGTACTTTTATCCAAGCAGAAGCTTTTGCGCTATTTGTGGGAAGGACTCATAAGCGCATGCTTTGTCACAAACAAAGGGTCACCACCGTGCATGTTGTCCTCCTTCCACAGGGTGGCAAGACCCCCCTGGACGTGGCCATGTCGAACGAGGTGCGGCAACTGCTCAAGGACCTGGCCGCCGGGAGTGCCGCCATTCCAGGCACCACCCCCGCTGCCACCTTTAGCTCTGCCAGCCGCCCGCAAACTGCAATCGCCACCACTGCGAGCACGGGCACTGCCATCCCAGTGCCCATGGCTGCCTCTGCCATCACCCAGGGTGGGACAGCTAGGGCAATATCCTCCACAGCGGCAGCAGCCGACGAGAGCATCGCGCAAGTCTTGGTGTCCTTAGAACCAGGCAAGGCGGTGCACGTGGGCAAGACGGCGCCGCGGTTTGCCATGACGGCGGACAAGGCATCGATGGCGACCCAGCTGCGGCAGGCGTGTGCGATCGGGGATGCAAAGGCGGTCGAGCAGCTGCTGGTGGCGGGGGCTGACCCAGCCCACCGCGATGAGGGCAGCGGGCTGACGGCGCTGCATGTGGCGGTGGAGAAGGGGCACGCGGGGGTTGTGAGGGCGCTGCTGCATAAGTCAGTCGTGCCGGTGGACGTGAACGTGGCGGATGAGTCGGGGCGCACGGCGCTGCACGTGGCCGCGTCGCAGGGGCACGCGGAGTTGGTCAAAGTTCTCTCGCTGGAAGCCAAGGCTCTGTTGGGAGCCAAGGACAAGGTGGGCCTTGTTGCTAAGAATACTTGGGTCGTTGCAGTGTCTTTCTTTGAAAGCCGTGGCTCTGCTGGGAGCCAAGGCAAGATGGGTATGAGCTTGAGCGTAATCACTCATCCTTTGCTAGAGCAAGGTTCTCAATGGTCACTCAGGAGAATGTTCACTCCATTCAATCATGTAGTCAACAAGATGGTCGATTTGGCAGTTGCCATAGTTTGCAGTCCTTGACTAGCTACAGTACTTATCTATAGTATCACCCAATCGATCGGCACTGCCCATGCCCTGTCATGTTCGCAAACTGAATCGGGTGACTTGGCAAAGGGAGCATTACATGCAGACTTGTGTTTCAGCTCTCCTATGTGTGCGATGCAAGACCTGGCATGAAGGCTTTTACCGACATTCCTTTTGTGCTCGCACTTAGCTTTGTCCCTATGCTGCTCTTCATCGTTTCCTGAACGGCCGTTGGCCATATTTCCTGAGCACATGACAATACTGTACTTTTATCCAAGCAGAAGCTTTTGCGCTATTTGTGGGAAGGACTCATAAGCGCATGCTTAGTCACAAACAAAGGGTCACCACCGTGCATGTTGTCCTCCTTCCACAGGGTGGCAAGACCCCCCTGGACGTGGCCATGTCGAACGAGGTGCGGCAACTGCTCAAGGACCTGGCCGCCGGGAGTGCCGCCATTCCAGGCACCACCCCCGCTGCCACCTTTAGCTCTGCCAGCCGCCCGCAAACTGCAATCGCCACCACTGCGAGCACGGGCACTGCCATCCCAGTGCCCATGGCTGCCTCTGCCATCACCCAGGGTGGGACAGCTAGGGCAATATCCTCCACAGCGGCAGCAGCCGACGAGAGCATCGCGCAAGTCTTGGTGTCCTTAGAACCAGGCAAGGCGGTGCACGTGGGCAAGACGGCGCCGCGGTCGGCCATGACGGCGGACAAGGCATCGATGGCGACCCAGCTGCGGCAGGCGTGTGCGATCGGGGATGCAAAGGCGGTCGAGCAGCTGCTGGTGGCGGGGGCTGACCCAGCCCACCGCGATGAGGGCAGCGGGCTGACGGCGCTGCATGTGGCGGTGGAGAAGGGGCACGCGGGGGTTGTGAGGGCGCTGCTGCATAAGTCAGTCGTGCCGGTGGACGTGAACGTGGCGGATGAGTCGGGGCGCACGGCGCTGCACGTGGCCGCGTCGCAGGGGCACGCGGAGTTGGTCAAAGTCCTCTCGCTGGAAGCCAAGGCTCTGTTGGGAGCCAAGGACAAGGTGGGCCTTGTTGCTAAGAATACTTGGGTCGTTGCAGTGTCTTTCTTTGAAAGCCGTGGCTCTGCTGGGAGCCAAGGCAAGATGGGTATGAGCTTGAGCGTAATCACTCATCCTTTGCTAGAGCAAGGTTCTCAATGGTCACTCAGGAGAATGTTCACTCCATTCAATCATGTAGTCAACAAGATGGTCGATTTGGCAGTTGCCATAGTTTGCAGTCCTTGACTAGCTACAGTACTTATCTATAGTATCACCCAATCGATCGGCACTGCCCATGCCCTGTCCTGTTCGCAAACTGAATCGGGTGACTTGGCAAAGGGAGCATTACATGCAGACTTGTGTTTCAGCTCTCCTATGTGTGCGATGCAAGACCTGGCATGAAGGCTTTTACCGACATTCCTTTTGTGCTCGCACTTAGCTTTGTCCCTATGCTGCTCTTCATCGTTCCCTGAACGGCCGTTGGCCATATTTCCTGAGCACATGACAATACTGTACTTTTATCCAAGCAGAAGCTTTTGCGCTATTTGTGGGAAGGACTCATAAGCGCATGCTTAGTCACAAACAAAGGGTCACCACCGTGCATGTTGTCCTCCTTCCACAGGGTGGCAAGACCCCCCTGGACGTGGCCATGTCGAACGAGGTGCGGCAACTGCTCAAGGACCTGGCCGCCGGGAGTGCCGCCATTCCAGGCACCACCCCCGCTGCCACCTTTAGCTCTGCCAGCCGCCCGCAAACTGCAATCGCCACCACTGCGAGCACGGGCACTGCCATCCCAGTGCCCATGGCTGCCTCTGCCATCACCCAGGGTGGGACAGCTAGGGCAATATCCTCCACAGCGGCAGCAGCCGACGAGAGCATCGCGCAAGTCTTGGTGTCCTTAGAACCAGGCAAGGCGGTGCACGTGGGCAAGACGGCGCCGCGGTCGGCCATGACGGCGGACAAGGCATCGATGGCGACCCAGCTGCGGCAGGCGTGTGCGATCGGGGATGCAAAGGCGGTCGAGCAGCTGCTGGTGGCGGGGGCTGACCCAGCCCACCGCGATGAGGGCAGCGGGCTGACGGCGCTGCATGTGGCGGTGGAGAAGGGGCACGCGGGGGTTGTGAGGGCGCTGCTGCATAAGTCAGTCGTGCCGGTGGACGTGAACGTGGCGGATGAGTCGGGGCGCACGGCGCTGCACGTGGCCGCGTCGCAGGGGCACGCGGAGTTGGTCAAAGTCCTCTCGCTGGAAGCCAAGGCTCTGTTGGGAGCCAAGGACAAGGTGGGCCTTGTTGCGTAGGATATTTGGGTCGTTGCAGTGTCTTTCTTTGAAAGCCGTGGCTCTGCTGGGAGCCAAGGCAAGATGGGTATGAGCTTGAGCGTAATCACTCATCCTTTGCTAGAGCAAGGTTCTCAATGGTCACTCAGGAGAATATTCACTCCATTCAATCATGTAGTCAACAAGATGGTCGATTTGGCAGTTGCCATAGTTTGCAGTCCTTGACTAGCTACAGTACTTATCTATAGTATCACCCAATCGATCGGCACTGCCCATGCCCTGTCATGTTCGCAAACTGAATCGGGTGACTTGGTAAAGGGAGCATTACGTGCAGACTTGTGTTTCAGCTCTCCTATGTGTGCGATGCAAGACCTGGCATGAAGGCTTTTACCGACATTCCTTTTGTGCTCGCACTTAGCTTTGTCCCTATGCTGCTCTTCATCGTTTCCTGAACGGCCGTTGGCCATATTTCCTGAGCACATGACAATACTGTACTTTTATCCAAACAGAAGCTTTTGCGCTATTTATGGGAAGGACTCATAAGCGCATGCTTAGTCACAAACAAAGGGTCACCACCGTGCATGTTGTCCTCCTTCCACAGGGTGGCAAGACCCCCCTGGACGTGGCCATGTCGAACGAGGTGCGGCAACTGCTCAAGGACCTGGCCGCCGGGAGTGCCGCCATTCCAGGCACCACCCCCGCTGACACCTTTAGCTCTGCCAGCCGCCCGCAAACTGCAATCGCCACCACTGCGAGCACGGGCACTGCCATCCCAGTGCCCATGGCTGCCTCTGCCATCACCCAGGGTGGGACAGCTAGGGCAATATCCTCCACAGCGGCAGCAGCCGACGAGAGCATCGCGCAAGTCTTGGTGTCCTCAGAACCAGGCAAGGCGGTGCACGTGGGCAAGACGGCGCCGCGGTTTGCCATGACGGCGGACAAGGCATCGATGGCGACCCAGCTGCGGCAGGCGTGTGCGATCGGGGATGCAAAGGCGGTCGAGCAGCTGCTGGTGGCGGGGGCTGACCCAGCCCACCGCAATGAGGGCAGCGGGCTGACGGCGCTGCATGTGGCGGTGGAGAAGGGGCACGCGGGGGTTGTGAGGGCGCTGCTGCATAAGTCAGTCGTGCCGGTGGACGTGAACGTGGCGGATGAGTCGGGGCGCACGGCGCTGCACGTGGCCGCGTCGCAGGGGCACGCGGAGTTGGTCAAAGTCCTCTCGCTGGAAGCCAAGGCTCTGTTGGGAGCCAAGGACAAGGTGGGTCTTGTTGCTAAGAATAATTGGGTCGTCGCGGTCTCTTTGATTGAAAGCCAAGGCTCCGCTGGGAGCCAAGGCAAGGTGGGTATGAACTAGGGTGAATTCTCGTCCTTTGCTATAACGAGGTTCTCAAGGGTCACTATGAAACTTGTAGCCATCAACATCATTCGTGGAAGTGCCATAGTTTGTAGTCTTTATACTATTATAGCTATAGTGCTTAGCTATGGTAGTACAGTATCTTTTGGCACTGCGCATACTCTATCATAGGCTACTTGAATCTCGTGACTGCGCATGTAGGTAAAGGGATCATTCCATGTGGACATGTGTGGCAGCCGTACTATTTGTGCGATGCGAAACCCGACTATGAAGACTCTGACGGGCGCCTGTTTTGTAACGGCCAGGTAGCGTTCGGCTGCTCTTCATGGTGTCCGGAACGGCCCTGGGCCATACTTCCTGGACACGTCACGATACTTTGTTTTGTTCCCAGCAGGAAGGAATAATGAACATATAGAATCGTTGGCGGTATTTCCTGGACACGTCACAATACTGTGTTTTGTTCTGAGCAGAAGCTTTTGCACTATTGGATGGAAGGATTCATACAGCCATTTTGAAACAAAGGGCCACCGCCGTGCATGTTGTTCTCGTTCCACAGGGCGGCAAGACCCCCCTGGACGTGGCCATGTCGAACGAGGTGCGGCAACTGCTCAAGGACCTGGCCGCCGGGAGTGCCTCCATCCCAGACACCACCGCTGCTGCCACCGTAAGCTCTGCCGCACCAGGGCCCGTTGCCGCCTTTGTGGCCCCTGCCATCAGCCAGGATTGGACGGCTAGGGCGGAATCCTCCACAGTGGCGCATGAGAACATCGCGCAAGTCTCGGTGTCCTCAGAACCCGGCACGGCGGTGCATGTGGGCAAGACGGCGCCACGTTTTGCCATGACGGCGGACAAGGCGTCAATGGCGACCCAGCTGCGGCAGGCGTGCGCAATCGGGGACGCAAAGGCGGTCGAGCAGCTGCTGGTGGCAGGGGCGGACCCGATGCAACGGTTGGATGATGATGAGGCCAGTGGCAGTGATGAGGGTGGCGGGATTACTCCCTTCCTTGTCGCGGTGGAGAAGGGCCACGCCAAGGTTGTCCAGTCGGTGCTACAGAAGTCGGTCGTACGCGTGGACGTGGTGGACGAGCGAGGGCGCGTGGCGCTGCATGTGGCCGCGGCGCGGGGGCACGCCGAGGTGGTGCGGCTGCTCGTGCTCGAGGGGAAGGCGCTCGTGGACGTGAGGGACAAGGTGAGAGAAAACTTTCTGTGTGGAACCTTCGTAATACTCGTGGAATCCCGCCAAAAGGGACGAGGTCGGAGACGTGATGACAGTTGAGGGGAAGTCTCTATCGGTGTCACGGAGAAGGTACAGGCAGTCACGCCTGAAGTTGGGTCGCATAGGATTTCCGCATTCTAAGTTCAAAGTAGTTCAGAATAGTATATTTAAGTATCTTTACTCAAATTAGTACAATTATGTAGAGCCCTTCACGCCGTAAGTTGGGTTGACCCCTCGAAAACCTCAAACCCAATGGAGGGCGTGAATGACTGTAAGGTCTGGTCCTGAACACGTATGCATGCTTGCGTCGCAGAGTTTGCGTGTTTGCATGTGTGCATGTGTGCATGTGTGCATGTGTGCATGTGTGCATGTGTGCATTGTTTGGGCCCCCAGTTTCATGTCGATTGCGCCAGGGATGGAACTGACTAGGGCATGCTCTGCCGCTGCAGGCGGCAATGACTTGCGGCGGAACCGTGTGCCTGCCTGCAGCGTAGATGGATAGTTGCGACGTGATCGTATGTGTTTGTGCTCATGGCAAATGGTGTCAGCAGATATTTTATATGTGCTTTTCATGAATGGGAACACCAGCGGTCATGAAGGGCTGCACTTGATCCTATGCGTAAACTGGTCACATCACATCCTAGTCAGTCACTTTTCTTTTCATAGTTGCATTGTCGGCTTTAATCTTACCTGATTGCTCACACGTCTGCGTACGTAACGGCCCGTGAGACTGCGACATGCCCGCACAGTTGACATGGCACCTATGTTTCTATACCATGATCTCGCACGAGAGGTGCACATTCATGTTTTTTATCTTGTTTGTACTTCAATTCTTTTTTCTTTCTTTTTTGCCCATGTAAGTTAACGATGCCAGTGTTGCATCGGCCGCGATGTGGCATGAATGCGTTTGTTGAATTCCCAGTAAGACGCACTGCCCCGTATCCGCCTTATTTGCTCATGGTTGGTGGCTGGTACCTGCCCCTCCCTCTGGCGTGCGTCATCCCACCTGCTGGCGTGATTCCAGATAACCCAGTTTCAAAGCATCCACAGAGTGCAGTTGCTACGTTGTCAAATCTTGCCTCTGAAACCTGCATTGACCCACCCTCGTTCACCTAGCTTTCTTGACTGATTATCTCAGCCACCCTCTCCTGCCCTCCATCCACCCCCCCACAGGACGGCAAGACCCCCCTGGACCTGGCGGCCACCGATGAGGTGCGGCAGCTGCTCAAGGAGCTGACATCCGCCACCGCCGCCATCCCAGAGACCACCACCATCTCGTTCGTGACATCCGCCGGTAACCACCAGGGACATGCGGCAGTGGCCAGCAAGGTCGAGCACGGCACACGGACGGTGGCGATGCGCGCGGAAGCCATCAAGGCCGTGCCTTTGCGTACGGCTCCTGCAGAAGAAGTGGTCACGTCGGGCACGGAAATGCAGGTTGCTCAACCAGCTGTACCAGCGCCAGCTTCGAGTGCCGCGGTTTCCACCTCGGTGACATCTGCCAGCCGCCAGCCGGAGCAGCAAGCCCACCGCGCCGTGCTGGTCCCTGCCGACGCCATCCAGGCGGTGGCGACGGGGAAGACAACGCCCAAGGTGGCGGTGGCGGTGGGCACGGCGGCGATGGCGGTCCAGATGCAGCAGGCATGCGCGCTGGGGGATGTCAAAGCGGTGGAGCTGTTGCTGGCGTCCGGGGCAGACCCCATGAAGGGCGAGGAGGGCACGGCGCTGGTCCCATTCCTGGTGGCGGTGGAGCATGGCCACGCGGGGGTCGTGAGGGCGCTGTTGGAGAAGTCGATCCTGCCGGTCAACGTGAACGCCGTGGATGAGTTGGGCCGGACCGCCGTTCACGTGGCGGCGCTGAGGGGCCATGCAGATGTCGTCAAGCTGCTGGTGCTGGAGGGGAAGGCGCTAGTGGATGTCAAGGACAAGGTGGGTGGGCGGGCGGGCAGGGGGGCTGTCAGGTGCTTGGATATTAGCTATTTCAAAGAGAGTAGTGCATCATGTGAGCATGAGACAGTGAATGCTGGGGTGCATGACTGGTGAGATACGTGGGGGCAAGGGAAGATGGTGCTGCTTGGCTCCCTGGTCTGTCAAAGTTGGTTGCTTCGTCAAGTTGTGGAGTTCTCGCTAGTTGGTTGCCTGGGTGGACAGACGTCGCCATGCCGCACCTCTTTGCTGGGCGTTGGCGCCTGGGTCATGTTAGCCTGGTTGGTGGTTAACTAATCCAAGCGTCAGGTTTGGCAAGTAGGCAGGTGTATGTACTGCCCACATCCAGCATGCTTGCGCAAACATCTATATTCGTTTGTTGCTAGTTTGTTTCTTTTAACACCCACGTCAAGTGTGTTCCTGCCTTGTGAGACAAAATCACCTCTCGCTCATACCACCCATGAGTTCGATTTATAGGCACGCGTGCTGCAAGCCAACAATGCCTTTGTAACATCCACCCAAACAATCTCTGCCATCCAAACCTCCGGTGTCCCTATCATTCCTTCTCCTCAGGCGGGGAAAACAGCGGCGGACGTGGCTGCAGGCGACACAGTCCGAAACCTGCTACGCGAGCTGGCGACAATCACCACCGCCTCCATCAGCCCCCGCAGCGCCACTCACATCCCCGGGAGCCCCCGTTCCCCCGGCAGTCCCCGCCCTCCTGGCAGTCCCCGCCCTCCTGGCAGTCCCCGCCCTCCTGGCAGTCCCCGCCCCCCTGGCAGTCCCCGCATGGGCGCGCGCAGAGTCCCCAAGCCGGCGGCCGCCGCGCGCCTGCGTGAGGCGGTCCAGATGGTCTCAAAGCAAAAAAAGGAGTCCAAGCTCGCCACCGCAGGGAAGCTCTCGGCGGCGTGCGCGGCGGGGGACCTGGCCACGGTGGAGGAGCTACTGGCATCTCGCGCGGACCCGATGAACCGCGACGAGAAGGGGCTGGTCTCGTTCCATGTGGCCGCGGAGAGTGGCCACGCGGTCATCGTGAGGGCGCTCCTGGAGAAGAGCGTCCTGCCGGTGAACGTGAGCCAGATGGACGATAAGGGGCGCACGGCGGTGCACCTGGCAGCCGCAATGGGGCACGCGGAGGTGGTCCGGATCCTTGTGCTGGAGGGCAAGGCGCTCCTTAGCCTCAGGGATAAGGTGAGTGTGGGTGGTGCTGCTTGAGCATGTGAAGGGAGGGAAGGGTAGGTCTGTTAATGGATTCGCCAGAGAACACATGTACAGCAAAGTGCTGTAGCAAAGTGGAGACAGCTGACATTGACGTCAAATGCCTTTGGGGAGCTTTTTGCATGGGGCGCCGCTATCCTTGTCTACTTTCTAGCGTGAGGGTTAGCTATCATCCTTGTCTACTTTCTAGCGTGAGGGTTAGCTATCATCCTTGTCTACTTTCTAGCGTGAGGGTTAGCTATCATCCTTGTCTACTTTCTAGCGTGAGGGTTAGCTGTCATCCTTGTCTTGTTTTGAGCGTGAGAGTTGGCTGTTGTCCTAAAGCGTCTTGGTCCTTCAAACCCCATCTCTTTATACTCCAAATCAACCCACACCCTGCAACGCTGACTGGCGTATGGCTCAGCTCCTGGCCCCCCTGTTGCACCTGCAAACCCAATCTTAGGTGATTTTCAACACCGATTAAGTTAGGCCAACCCTATCTGTACGTGTCTGTCTAAGTCATTGTGTCCTGATGCGCTGACAGCATGGCAAGGCAACACTTGACCTGCCGCCCCTAACTCACTGACCCTGGTTGATGAAGAACTATCTCTGTTGCACCAGCCCCTTTTGATATCCTCAGGAGTGTCTGAATTACTATTTTCTGCCACCAACCTTTTCCTCCACCCAACCCCACAGGACGGAAAGACACCGTTGGACCTGGCGGCCACCGACGAGGTCCGGCAGCTGCTCAAGGAGCTGGCCGCCGTCAACGCGACCGCCCCGCCTGATCGCGTCAGCACACCCCGCGGCAGTGATGGTCGCCACTCTGGCCTCTCGACGGGAGGAGCGAGCGCAGCGCGCGACCGCGACCGGGTTTCAAACCCGAGCACGCCCACGGGTCGGCGAGCCAAGAGCCCCTTGGGACCGAGCAGCCAACACGAAACACAGTTGACCAGCCCTAGTAAAGGGCCACCGTCGCCTAGCTCGAGCCCCTTGGGCATTGTGCTGGCGGGCAGCAAGCTGCCAACCGGATCCCCCCGCGGGGGCAGCAACGATGACGACTCTGGCTTGACCACAGGCAAGCCCGTCCCAGCCTCACCCGCAGGGTCCCAGGCGGGCCAAAAGCCCCTGGACCCCGCGTCCCCCCACACGCCAGCCTCGCTCACGGCCTCCTCGGCAGCGGTCTCGCCCGTCAAGCTCGACCTGGAGGCGTCCCTGGCGGCGCAGCTGTGCTCGGCGTGCGCGGTGGGAGACGTGGGTGCGGTGAATGAGCTCATGGCGGCGAGGGCGGACCCGATGCATAGGGACGACAGCTCGGGTCTGGTGCCTTTCATGGTCGCGGTGGAGAAGGGCCATGCCAAGGTTGTCCAGTCGCTGCTGCAGAAGTCGGTCGTGCGCGTGGACGTGCGCGCGGTGGACGAGCTCGGCCGCGTGGCGCTGCACGTGGCCGCGGCGCGGGGGCACGCCGAGGTGGTGCGGCTGCTCGTGCTCGAGGGGAAGGCGCTCGTGGACGCGAGGGATAAGGTGAGAAAATTATCACTTAGAATTAGAATAAGAGTCAGAATCCAGTCGAATCGGGAGAAGGTGGGAAAGATCAATCCACGGCTATCTCAAACCTCCCTCCTTGTTGTGCATTGGGGTCGGAGGTTCCTCTACTTGTGGATAGGGGTCGGAGGTTCCTCTACTTGTAGATAGGGGTCGGAGGTTCCTTTACTTGTGGATAGGGGTCGGAGGTTCCTCTACTTGCGGATAGGGGTCGGAGGTTCCTTTACTTGTGGATAGGGGTCGGAGGTTCCTTTACTTGTGGATAGGGGTCGGAGGTTCCTTTACTTGTGGATAGGGGTCGGAGGTTCCTTTACTTTGTATTGGCACCCACGTGACGCGGTCACGTGCTTATTGAGTAATGGTCATCTCGAAACCGTTTTTGAGGTAGTAATGGGGGGACAAGATGGGGAAGCATTTGATAGGGAGGAGATTCAACTAGTTTGAGTGAAGTTGGGTTAGAAGTGGCGAGCGGGGGCCTTGCGAAGCCATATTCCGGCATACAATCTAGAACGCTGTGTTCTCTTTGCCTGCCTGTGAGAAAACGTCTGCTTGTCAATCATATGTAAAGGGCCTCGCTCTGGTTTCTGTTCCGTAAATTTCCGGTTCAGGTCGAGCTTGCTAGTTTAAGTGTCTTGTCCGAAAGCCGATTGGCAATCGATCGCGGAATTGTTCATGAAATGATGTTTTCGACGACAGCAATGGTTTTGTTGGCGATTTCAGGTGGATGAACTCGACGCAACACACAAAAAGGCTCCCTCATTTCTGGTTACATGTCAATTTAAGACTGCATGTCGCTAAGGAGGGCTGGGACACGTTTTTCTTCTGCACTTGGCCAGCGCGCTTTCTTTAACACCAGCTGAACAAACAGATTTATAATTGACCCCAGACTCTATCCTTTTGATCCCGGATTCAAGCCCTTTCTCAGCCGCCCTGTTCCACTCCTGCTTCGACATGCCAAATGCATCCTGCATTCCCCTTTCCCACTAGTTTCTAGCTTCATACTAATTCATCGGTCCTTGTCTGGTTCACTGGCTCTCGTATGGTACATCTGTGTCACACTGGTCCGCTTGCCAGGGATCAGGGGTCGGGTGGGTCCAGTGCGTTGGTTTTAATTTGGCACGACTGACACATTTTGTTCTCTCGAGTTTAGTGAGCCTGATTACTTTGGTTAGTTTACGTGCGGTGCACCCGATTACCTTGTTTACATTGGCTGACCACACGTGGGCCCTTTGGCATTTGTTCCAGTCCCCTCAGTACCCATGACGTCCCTGCTACGAGAGCCTATCCCGTGTTGCACTTCCTGGCCAACGACACGTTTGACAAATGGGATCTCATTTGGGGTGAGCGACCGACCTTTGGACAGCAAGGCACCTCGTGACCCCGGGTCCTTGACTCACCCTCTCTAAGCCACTGACTTGCACTTCTCTCGGCCACCCACCCCTTCACCTACCCCCACAGGACGGCAAGACGCCGCTGGACCTGGCGGCCACCGACGAGGTGCGGCAGCTGCTCAAGGAGCTGGCATCCGCCACCGCCGCCATCCCAGAGAAACCCTTGCTGTCGATACCGACCGCCGCCTCCCCCACGGCGGACTCGGGCAACTGGCTGCACCCGGAGGTGGTCTCCCCAGGGTCCAAGGCGAGGGCGATGGCGCGGATGGCCTCCAGGGGGACGGATACAAGCGCCAGCAATGCGGTGCCCACAAGCAACGACCTTGCGGGGGCGCCGGAGTCGGCTGTGGAGAGGATGAGGCTGGCAGAGGGCTCGAGGAGTTCACCTGCGGACGAGGACGCGAGGAGGGCGTCGTCGCTGGCAGGGCCGCTTCGAGAGGCATGCACCAAAGGAGACGTCGCGGCGGTCGAGAAACTTCTGGCATCCGGGGCGGACCCCACGAGGAAGGCCGAGGGTGACGGTGGCAGCAGTGGTGACGGTGGCGGTATTACTCCCTTCCTTGTCGCGGTTGAGAAGGGCCACGCCAAGGTTGTCCAGTTGCTGCTGCAGAAGTCGGTCGTGCGCGTGGACGTGCGCGCGGTGGACAAGCGCGGGCGAGTGGCGCTGCACGTGGCTGCGGCGCGGGGGCACGCTGAGGTGGTGCGGCTGCTCGTGCTCGAGGGGAAGGCGCTCGTGGACGTGAGGGACAAGGTGGGGAAAACCTCCCTGTATGAAACCTTACTTAGCATTAGATTTTGAATCCAATTAGATTTGGACGAGTTGAGAGGAATCTATCTACATGAAACCTTACTCGGTAATACTATGGAATCCACCCCGACGTCGTTGTCTTGTAAAAGCAACAGCCTTTTGCAGATTACCTGGAACGGCACGCGGCATTTGGCTGTGTGGAACGTTCTCGTGTCGAATTAAAGCGTAGTGGTGACCATTACATGGCTGAATACCAAGCAGAATTTCGGTGGGTTCAGCCTCAAGTGGAATTACATACGACAGCAGTGCACTTCAACTCTAGTGTAGCTCACAACCTTGCCTTCTTTTCTACGTTACTCTTTGTTTTCGCCTTTCCTGTTTTCTACTTTATTCTTCATTTTTTGCGCCCATCCCTCACCTCCACCCACCCACCCAGGACGGCAAGACGCCACTGGACCTGGCGGCCACCGCAGAGGTGCGGAAACTGCTCAAAGAGCTGGCATCCGCCACAGCCGCCATACGGGAGAAAGCGCCCACCCCGAGCTCGAGCCAGCCACTAGTCGCTGTCTCAGTGCCACCTGGCAGCGCCCACAGCGCAACGCCGGTCCCCGCAGGGGCTACGATGACAGTGATGACGGCCAGGACGGCGGCCCCCGCCACCATGCAGGCCACAGTGATTTCCCCCAAGACAGCCACCGCCGCAGTGTCAAGCCACACGGGAGCCGCTGCGGACAAAGCCCAGGAGGCAGCACCCGTGGGCTCTCACACGTCACTGCCTTCGGCTGCAGCCTCCCCTGGCCCCAAGCCCAACCTGGAGGCCTCCCTGGGGGCGCAGCTGTACCATGCGTGCGCGGCGGGGGACGTGAAAGTGGTGACGGAGCTGCTGGTGGCAGGGGCTGACCCGGCCCACCGAGATGAGGACAGCGGGCTGACGGCGCTGCATGTGGCGGTGGAGAAGGGCCACGCGGGGGTCGTGAGGGCATTGTTGCAGAAGTCGATCTTGCCAGTGAACGTGAACATGGCAGATGAGTCGGGGCGGACCGCGGTTCACGTGGCGGCTGTGCGGGGCCATGCCAAGCTGGTGGAGATTTTGATGCTGGAAGGGAAGGCGCTGCTGGGCGTGAGGGATAAGGTAAGGGCCCGAGACACTGTTTGCGCATGGGGCAAGGTGAGGGTGGGGATTCGTTTAGAGGATATTCAAAACCCATGTTTCAAACATGCAGGGCAATGTTCACCTCACCACTTCAGACAACGCAGCAGGCTGTAGGCAGCCACACTCGTCGCATCAGTGCCCAGGATGAGGGTGATGTTAAAGGGCCAACGCGCTTTGGGGGTCGCATGAAAAGGTGGGCGTGGCAGCCACCGATGCTGCTATCTCCGCTCACCACCTCAGCTATCTACCTATCCACTCCATCTATTCAACCACCACCCACCAACCCACCACCTACCCACCCACCCACCCGGCCGCCCGCCCGGCCGCTCAGCCAGCCAGCCAGCCAGCCAGCCAGCCAGCCAGCCAGCCAGCTTTCATGGGAATCTTCCTCAAATCCTGGCGTCCATTTACCGTACTTTAACCACCCTCGTTGCTTGACGGCTTATTAACCACCAGCCTTGCATCCCTGACTCAGCCCACACTTGTTTTTTTTATGATGCATGGGCACCCAGCACCTTGTTTCCACTAGCTCGCAGGGCGGCAAGCTGCCACGTGGCGGATTCCTCATGGTCTCACGGTTTTACTGCCTTTCTTTTTCAAAGGAACAGTCGGAACAGGGTGTGCAAGGCGCCAATCGACTGAAGATGGGACATAGCCACAATGTCACCCTGGTCCTGCGACGAGATGTTCCATGGGTGTCCATTATAGTGTATTGGTGATTGTAGGACACAGCAAGCAGCGAGAGTTCAGAAAGTGGGTAGAGGCCTTTCATAGGCCAGGGGAGAGTGGATTTCATAGGGCCAGGGAAGAATGGCTGACTCCCGGCCTGCTCACATCCGTAGCTCACCTACGGTACCTAAGCCTCTACTTTCTGGCATCCACAAACCGTTTGGTTTCATCAACCCCACAGGATGGCAAGCTCACCCTTTCTAAGCCACTGTCTGGAACTTCTTTCCGCCACCCGCCCCTTCCCTCCACCCCTCCCCACAGGATGGCAAGCTGCCGCGGGACCTGGCGGCCACCGACGAGGTCCGCAAGCTCCTGCGAGAGCTGGCGATGGCGGACGCCATGCTGCCCGAGACAGCGCTCGCTCGCACTAGCTCGCGCATGGTCCAGATGCCCAAGCCTGCCGCCGCTGCTGCCGCTGCTACCGCCGCCACTGCTGCGCTCGCAGGCTCTGCCAGCAATGCGGTTGCAGGGGCGACCACAGCGGCCGATCGTCTCGCGAGCATGACCCCCCCGGCGACCTCGAGCACCCAGAAGGCCCAAGGAACAGGAGCGGCCCATGTCGTGCCCTTAATGACCCCCGCCGAGGCGTCGCAGGAATCGGTGGTCGCGCACGGCAAGGCTCCCGAGGGCAGCAAGCTGATGACGCGTTCCGAGGAGGCGCTCGCCGCGGCGCAGCGCGCCAAGGAGATCTACGAGAAGCGCAACTCGCTGGACGGCAAGGACAAGCGCGTCGGCAGGCCCATGTTGGGCATCAAAACCCAAGCTGGAGGGGGTGATAGCACCTTAAGCACGGGTGACCTGGCCACTAGCCCGACCGCTCAGTCGCTTGTCTCTCCTGGGGCGTGGGGGACGGCTCGGTCGGGGGGTTCGGCGTCCCTGTCCCCCTCGGGGTCCATTGGCCCAGGTTCGCCCTCGCTGTCCTCGGCGGCGGTCTCGCCGGTCAAGTTTGACCTGGAGGCCTCAATGGCGCGCCAGCTGTGCGAGGCGTGCGCGGAGGGCGACGTGGGCATGGTGCAGGAGCTGCTGGCGTCCCGTGCCAATCCGATGTATAGGGACGAGGGGGGCAGCGGCGAGGTGTTGGTGGCGCTGCATGTCGCGGCGGAGCACGGCCACGCTGGGGTCGTGAGGGCGCTGTTGGAGAAGTCGATCCTGCCTGTCAATGTGAACGCCGTCGATGAGTCGGGGCGGACCGCGGTTCACGTGGCGGCGCTGAGGGGCCATGCAGATGTCGTCAAGCTGCTGGTGCTGGAGGGGAAGGCGCTAGTGGATGTCAAGGACAAGGTGGGGGGGTTGTTCAATTTATTTTTTTTTAATGGGGGGGCTGGTTTTTCGTTGGGGGGACGGGGTATTATGCTTAGGATGCTGAGGGTAAATGCAGTGCTGGACTGCTGGGGTTGGAGGATGACTGTAACTACTTAAACGAGGATGTTGGGGGTAAATTTTGAAGGGGCCTTAGCTTGTTTAGGGGGGCAAGTGGTCCTGACGGACAAAGTGCGGGGGTGGTATGCTTGATTACTGAGTAGTAGAGGATGCGAACGGTTGATCAGGCTACTGTTGGGTTGTTTTATTGGTGCATCGGACAGAGGGACATCGCAGTGCTTGCAGGTAGGCCGGTTGAACGATGCCGCGAGCGAAAACCATGATAACCCCAGATGGCCAAGTCATGCCCTTGGGCAAATTTTGTTACTTCGAGGCTCGCTTCCCCGTTGAAGAGTACCAACGCATGCGCAAGCAAGCCAGCTCACATCCCGCACGCCTGCTCACACGCCCTCCCACCCGACCAGCCTTCCAAGCCACTCACCCACCCACCATGTTCTTACTAATGAACTGACCGCCACCACAGGACGGCAGGACACTACGTGACACCCCGTCCCCAACTCACCATCCCTAGCTTCTTAACCACCGATTTCCGCCACCCGCCCCTTCCCTTTACTCACCCCCACAGGACGGCAAGACCCCACTGGACGTGGCAGCCACCGACCAGGTGCGGCAGCTGCTCAAGGAGCTGGCATCCGCCACCGCCGCCATTCCAGAGAGGGCCATTCCTCGACCCATCCCGAGCCCGAGCCAGCCAAAAGTTGCCACGGCCGTGCCACCTGGCCGCGGGCCCACGTCGGGTGCCTCCACAAGCTTCAACGCCACCCTGCCTGCCACCAAAGAAAGCGGGGCGGCACCCCTAGCCAAGCCGCCAGGTGTCGCCGTCCCAGTGGTCCCCGCGGCTTCTCCGCGAGGACTCAAATCCCCTACCCAGCGTGCCCCGTCTCCGTTGACACGCAAGCCTCCCCCCGCTGTATCCCTCCCCGTGGCCCCTCTCCCTGCAATCGCCCTGCTCACTTCCCCCGTCCGCACGTCCAGCGACCCGGCCCCGGCGGGGGTCAACCCCGCGGCGCTCTCCCTTGCGGACCGCCAGCGCTCGCTCTCCCGCCTGACCATCCACCGGAGGTCGCTCAGCCTGGATTTGGGAGACGGAGAGGCCAATGAGGCGGCCGCGGTGGCCAAGGCCAGGGAGATGGACCAGGGCGCGCGAGACGCGGCTCTGCTCGACGCGTGCAGGGCGGCAGATCACTCGCTCGTGCGCATGTTCCTCAAGGCGGGCGCGAGCCCTGTGTGCCGGGACCAGGTGAGCGCGGCGGCATAGTGACCAGGTGGGTGCAGCGGTATCGTGACCGGGTGAGGGGATATAGTGACCTGTCTGGGGCATGTAGTGACCGGAGGGGAGTCGTGATGACTGGGCAGGACCATATGGTGACCAGGTCAGGGTGGCCCAGACTTGGCGAGGGACATAATGACCAGGTAAGAGAGTGACGACGACCTGGTGTGGTGATAGTGATCAGGTAAGGGTGACGATGACAGGATCATGGTAATGTAGTGACCAGATGAGGGTTACAGTGACCGAATGAGGGCCCATGTCAGTTACTGACGATATTTGACCCATGCAACCTTCCACCTTCCTCCTGATTGCACTCTCCAGCATTTGTTTATAGGGGAGATTCTAGCTTATCCTTCTTATTTTGTAAGTCGAATTCGCTACAAAATACCATTTGTTTCTCTGCTTGGAAAGCCCACCTTCTTTCATGGATTGTTGCTATCAAGGCAGTCCATGCTCAGCTTCGCTCAGGATGCCACAGATAAAGCAGCTGAGCATTTTGGCGAGGAGGGCTATTCATGGAACAGACCAGCTCAGCCAGTTTGCTGTCTGGCCACGCACCCATTCATGGAACCCATGCCCATGCCGTGCACACAACATCTACTTTGTTGTTGTCTTTGCGTGAATTTCGTCCCGTGCACTGACTCCACCATAGTCTTCCCCACGCACGCACACACAACGTTGTGTCCCACGTGCCTTGCCTTCTCACGCACGCCCTACTTTGCTTCTGCGTTCATGTGCCATTTCTGTCTTCGTGCGCATTAATCTGATATTTCTGCTTTGGCACGCACCTGTACTAATCTATTTTTTTTTTCCCTGCGCTATTTTTATGTCCTGTTTCTGTCTCCACGCCGACTACGCGCACAGAGCGGCGCGACCCCCCTGCACCTCGCTGCAGAGCAAGGCGACTCGCGCAGCGTGATCTCGCTCATCGCCACGGGCAAGCCGGACCTGGTGTCGCTGGTGGCTGAGGTGAGAGAAGGGAGGTCACATCGTGGGTGGCAGAGGTGAGGTAGTGGGCGGCCGCATCGACACAGCCTAGCTGGTGGCTGAGGTGAGACAATGGCGGTTCTGTGTTGTCAGTGGCAGAGGTGAGGAGTTGGTGGCCGCATAAACACGGCCTAGCTGGTGGCTGAGGTGAGACAAGGGTCACATGTTCAAGTGCGTGGTTTCGTCGGTGGTCGCATCGTCGGTGGTCGCAACTCTGCGGTGGTCCCGTCTCTGCAGGAGACGAGCAAGGCTGCAGCAGGGTGGCAAATGTTCCCCGGTGCCCACCACCCGTGTGTCGGATGCGTCTCGCTCACCTGTCGCTATCGGCCCATCTCTCCCGCGTGTTGCTTTTTTGGGTTGCTCGTCTCAGTACACACTGCTTGCGTGGTTGGTCGCATGGTTTGCTTGTCTCATGCTGCCTGCCCCCCTCCCCGATGTTCCCTTGGCTCGATGCCCTTTGTCGTCGTGGTGTTCCGGTGGGGATCTACTCTACATCTACACCACGATGGTGTTCCGATGTGGCGTGCCCCTGCACGTTGTCCCCATCATCTATACCCACTGGGGTCATTCATGCCGAGCCCACCCAACATTTGACGTTTGACCCCCCTGCGAGAACCCCCTGCGTGCCCCCTTGCCCCCCAGAATGGCCGATCCCCTCTCCACCTGGCGGCCATGTACGGCCACGTGCCCGTCATCACGCAGCTGCTGCGCGCAGGGTCATCCGTGTCCACACTTGACAATGTGAGATGGCAGCAGCGGTGGTGGTGGGTATGTGACTACAAACTTGGCATAGTACGAGGAGCGATGTGAGATATCCCCACGAATATCCCCACGAATGTGAGATGCCGACGGAGAGCACGTGGGTCCGTTGCATGGCAGATGCCGCGATGTATGAAGTTAGGGGAGGCTCAATTAGGCTACGTTACGTTGCGTGATTCTGCACCACTCGATAGCGTTGAGGCGATGGATTTGGTGCCTTGGAATGATTGCTGCCTGTGACCGCGTCTGCATTCCTGAAAAGGGAAAGAGTTTCTTACGCATATAGCCACAAGTGTCTGAAACATTATCCTTCTCTTGATGTCAGCAGCAGATTTATGCGTGACATGCGCGTTCGCTCATGGCCACGTTTCCCTGTTGCCTGGAAGTGATACTTTGGAGCGATACCCCCGGTTCTGAGCATTGCGTCAGAATGTCTTGCGCGACACCCACTGGGTGTTGTGGCAGTGCGTGCCCCATCGCCCTTCTTGCGCTGTGCTGCAAGAAATAAGAACAAGCGCTAGCAGTGAGAATGTGCTCGTTCTACTGGTATCAGTTCTGTAACAGAATGGCACCCACGCAAGGTTCGATGCTATCATCGCTGTTGCGGCGTGCTTTTCTGACGCAATTTGCTCCATTGTTGGCTGCTGCTGCTGCTGCTGCCACTGTTGTGGCTGCTGCTGCTGCCTCGTTGTGGCGGCGGCTGCTGCTGCCATTGTTGTGGCTGCTGCTGCTGCCCTTTTATGGCTGCTTCTGGGCTTTTCGCCGTGGCCAGGAGGGGCGGACCCCCATCGACCTGGCTGCCACGCCCGAGATTGCGGCGATGATGCAGACAACGGCGGCCGAAGTGCCGCTGTCGCCGATTGTGACGTCCGTGCCTGTCGCGACGCCCACCTCGGCGTACCCAAGTATGTGCACCGTTCCACTTGGGCGACATCACCTTTTCATCGGCATGGGCACTGTTGTGGGTATCAAAGAGACAACCCGCGCAGGCCAGACATCTGGAAAAATCCGGACCATAATAGCTCAAGCCTGCTGTTATGTGGGTATGACAGTACCCATTGCCGTACCCATATGGCGATGGGTATGGCCATTGGGCCATTGAGCGGCAAATGCCTCGTTGAGTCAGACCCAGCTCCCAAACTGAGCCAGCATAACTAAAAACTCTGATCCATCATAAACACTAACTCCCTCTGTCATAGGCATGTATGCCAGCCCGGGTAAACCACAGGTGGGTCGCCGCAGCTCCAACTGGCTCGTTGAGTCTGACCTAGCTCGCAAGGTGCAGCTTGGTAGTAATATTAAAGTGAGTGACCCAATAAAACAGCCATCCCCTCCACCAAATGCGGAACTTACTACGCCAGCTTGGTAGTAGTTTTAAAGTGACTGACCCAATAGAACAGCCATCCCCTCCACCAAATACCGAGCTTACTACGCCCCCCAAAACGTATCACTATGCGTCTTATGCACATAGGCTACCTTCTTCCTGCTTCTATCGCGTGTTCTTTCCTCTATGTCTGTGTGTTTTATTTACTCTTATTCATTTATTCTTACTTGTTTATAAATGTGTATAATTATTTTCTTTTTTTCTCTTTCCAAGCAGCCACTCCCAGGGCCAGCCCGTTTGCCTCCCCTCGCAAGAGCCTGGAAGACCGGCTGTCGGAGGCATGCACGTCGGGCACCGGTGACGAGATCCGAGCACTGGTGCAGGAGGGGGCAGACCCGGCAAAGGCGCCCGAGGTACGGCTGGTAGCAGCGATGGTAGAGCCCCCGCAAAGGCACCTGAGTCTATGCGAGGAGATGAGGGGCCATACATCGCAAATGCACCCGAGCTGAGCCCAGCTTACTGCAGGGGTGATTTGGGCATTATGGGCATCACTCTCTCTCTCTCTCTCTCTCTCTCTCTCTCTCTCTCTCTCTCTCTCTCTCTCTCTCTCTCTCTCTCTCTCTCTCTCTCTCTCTCTCTCTCTCTCTCTCTCTCTCTCTCTCTCTCTCTCTCTCTCTCTCTCTCTCTCTCTCTCTCTCTCTCTCTCTCTCGCCCTCTCTCGCCCTCTCTCCCCCTCTCCCCCTCTCTCTCCCTCTCTCTCCCTCTCTCTCCCTCTCTCTCCCTCTCTCCCCCTCTCTCGCCCTCTCTTGCCCTCTCGCCCTCTCCCTCTCCCTCTCTCTCTCTCTCTCTCTCTCTCTCTCTCTCTCTCTCTCTCTCTCTCTCTCTCTCTCTCTCTCTCTCTCTCTCTCTCTCTCTCTCTCTCTCTCTCTCTCTCTCTCTCTCTCGCCCTCTCTCGCCCTCTCTCCCCCTCTCTCCCCTCTCTCTCCCTCTCTCTCCCTCTCTCTCCCTCTCTCCCCCTCTCTCGCCCTCTCTCGCCCTCTCTCGCCCTCTCTTGCCCTCTCGCCCTCTCCCTCTCTCTCTCTCTCTCTCTCTCTCTCTCTCTCTCTCTCTCTCTCTCTCTCTCTCTCTCTCTCTCTCTCTCTCTCTCTCTCTCTCTCTCTCTCTCACACACACACACACACACACACACACACACACACACGCTCTCTCTCGCACGTGCGCTCCCCCCCCCCCCCCCCCCGATCAGACTTTCTCTCTGTGTTTGTGTGTGTCTCTGAAATCAAAAATTGCACACGTCCCCACCCGTCACAATTCTTTCCCTCTCTCCCCTTTGTGGCAGAACGCGCGCACTGCCCAAATTCCTTTGGGGACGCATGGGGAGCACCCACCCTTTCCCACCCCACACATATGCGCGCGCACACATGCACACACACAGACACCTACACGCGCGCTTGACCTGCCATATGCTCTCTTCCTCCCTTCCTCTTCTCTGCCAGAGAACGGCGCTGCGCGTGGCATCGTGCTGCTGGCGTGGTGCAGCACATGCACCCATGCTCCCCCTGCCATAGGCTCTCTCCCTCTCTGCCATGCACGCGCGTGTGCCAGACCACAGCGCCGACCTCAGCGCGGTGTGAGCTCTGTTTGTGCACACACACCTCTGGCTAAACAGGCCACCCACCCCACCCACCCACCCACCCACGCCCAAACCCCACCCCCACCCCGCCCCGCACGCGCACGCACTCTGCCAGAACGCGGCGCTGCTCAAGGCGGCGCAGGCGGGCAATGTGGCCGCCATCACCACACTGCTGGCGCTTGGGTGCCCCTTGGATGGCCGCGGCCGCATGGGCCAGAGCGCGCTGCATTGCTCCGCCATCGCGGGGCATGAGGAGGCCACCGAGGTGCTGCTTGACGCGGGCGCCGAGGTGGACGCGGTCGACAAGGTGAGGGGGAGAGTGAAAGAGGCAGGGATGAGGGATAGGCGAGGTGAGGTGGACGCGGTCGACAAGGTGAGGGGGAGAGTTAAGAGGCAGGGGAGGCGAGGAGCATGGAAAAGTTGAAGGCTGGGAGGGGAAGCACAAGTGTGGGCACAAGGCCAGTGGGAAGGGGAAGGGTAGGGATGTCTCCACCTGTTTCACCGCCTCTTTCACAACCTTTTGTTTTGCTAATTTCTGTTTCGCTACCTCCTGTTTCAACCCCCCTGTTTCACAAGCTCCTGTTTCAACCCCCCTGTTTCACAAGCTCCTGTTTCAACCCCCCTGTTTCGCCACCTCATGTTTTGCTCATTTCTGTTTCGCCACCTCCTGTTTCGACCCGCCTGTTTCACCACCTGTTGTTTTGCCAATTCCTGTTTTGCCACCTCCTGTTTCGACCCCCTTGTTTCACCACCCTGTGGTATGCTAACGCCTTCTTCACCCCCTCTCACTCACTGCTGCTCCACCACATTCGTTTCCCTGGGCCCGCGCCCCGTGGCCTTGGCCCGCTCCTCATGACGTTGGCTCGCTCCCCGTGGCCAGAACGGCGAGACGCCGCTCCACATGGCGGCGCTGGGGGGGCACATGCATGTGGCCCAGTTGCTGCTGCGCAGGGGGGCCAAATTCAGCGTGCGCGACAAGGTGAGGAGTGGGAAGCTTGGCCGTTGCAGTCAGTGCACGATGGTAATTGCAGGGGAGGCAAGGTCGCCGTGCAGGGCAAGCGGAGGGGGGGTTGACGATTGCAGTCACACCGTCGAGCGTGCTGGCGGCTGATGCCTCGGAACTGTGCCTATGTAGGGCACCATGTTTTGCTAGCTACTAGTTTAATTGAATGTCAATAATCGTGTTGACCTCTTGGCACCCACAGAAAGGCCCATGTGGGACTGTGTTGACTAGCTGCTAACGTGTCTCGTAAATAGGATGCATGGATAACTTCTGGTCCCCACAGGACTGTCTGTCTGTTTAGTACACTAATTTTAACTGTAGTAATAACGGCCAGTCTGTATGATTGATCACATAGTCAATAATAGTAATGGCATGTCTGTTTAATGGAATACTATTGTCAATAACAATAATGACGGCATGTCTGTATAGTTGTAATCGATTACTGATGTGGTTCATTCATCCTTGCTTGCTCACATGGAATCCTTGGGTGCCCGCAGGACGGCATGCTCCCCTACGACTTTGCTAGCAACGACGAGATGCGGGGCGTGTTTGGCGGGCTACTCAGCCCGCATGCGCCGAGCGCGACCACGCCGCGTGCGGAGCCTTTTGGACCAGCCACACCGCAGCCCAAGGAAAAGACTGTGACCGTGCACTTTGAGGTCAGTGGCCACTGTTGTGAGGCAAATGGCCGCTATCTGTTGAGAGAATGGGCCGCTGTCTGTTGGGATATGTGGCCGTATCTGTTGAAGGAAATGGCAGCTGTCTGTTGAGATTTGCGGCCACCATCTGTTGAGGGAAAATGGTCGCTGTCTGTTGGGATATGTGGTCACTATGTGTCGAGGGAAAATGGCTGCTGTCTGTTGGGATATGTGGCCGCTGTGTGTAGAGGGAATGGCCACTGTCTGCTGAGGTATGTGACCGCGCTGTGTAGAGGGACGAGGCGACTGTCTATTGAGGTGTGTGGCCGCTATGTGTTGAGGGACATGGCCGCTATTTGTTGAGATATGTGGCGATAATTCCTCATAGGCATAAGGCTCTTTTTTTTCAGGTGATGCAGGGTTGATTGTTATCTTCTTTGGTTTTTCTCAGGAAAAGTGTATACTTCTACATGAAACTCCACAGTCGTCAACCAAAATCCATCACAAACGAGGCACTCATCATCAACACTGTATCCATCTCACTCTATTAACCGCTTTGGCTATGCAAGGCACACCTCTGTCGCCTTGTAGGGGTTGGAATGTGAAAATATTGCACGATACCTTAACTAGCGCATCGCAAACTTCTTGCCCCCGCCACAAATCGCTCCGCACGTATCGCCCACAGAGCCCTGGCAGCAAAAGGACGCCCGTGGACCTGCGCAAGCTCTACCGCGAGGCTATCGAGATGGCGGGGGCCGGCGACCTGGCGGAACTCAAGCGCATCCTGCGCGACTTGCGCAACCCAAAGCTGGACCACGTCAAGGACGCGGTGAGTCCTATGGACACCTACAGCTATACTTGATAACATATACCTAGGCCGTGCTCATGTGTGCGAGCGCGATTACTGACTGCTATACACGCAGAGAGGCACATGTACCTCCTAAGGACACCTACAGCTATACTTGATAACGTTTACGTAGGCCCTGCTCGTGAGTGCGAGCGCGACCAGTACAACCCCTACTTGGACCACGTCAAGGACGCGGTACGCACGAGTATTGGGTACAGCTTTATTTTGAAAGCTATGGCTTCTTCATTCCTGATTAGGGCAAGCGCATCTCGGGTGCAACTGAAGCTGGACCATGTCAAGGACGCGGCACATCCCAAGGATGCGCTACAGCTATATCTAGAAAGTTGTACCTAGGCCATCCCTCCTGCTTCAAGCCATCGCACCCTGCAGGAACCGTGCGGCTACTGCTAGACCACGTCAAGGTTGCAGTTCACGCTCGTCGGAGTGCACCTTGGGAGTCACCAAGCCGTAGGTCCTTTGGGTGGCTAGTTTAGGGTGCAGGTGGCCATATGTGCATCTTTACTTGGAATCTGGTAGACCCTCATGTCTAGCATCCTTGTCCTAGCATCGTTAGGACGTGTTGTTAGTTCTACTGGGACCCCGGTTGGTCGTCCTATCGCCTTATCTTGTCAGGTATCTTATGGCCTTATTCCCAGTTGCCTGCATGGGCCATCCCGCAGCATATCAAGGACCATGCCCTTGCCTCAGGTGGGTTGGCCGGCCCACTCCCTTCCTGTGCCCTTGGTCGGTCATCTCCGCGCACGAGGGATTCCGTTCTCTGCACTCTAGGGATTGATGTGATGATTGTGTGTTGATAAGTGCCTCCTTAAACTGCCATTTGACTGTGCGGCAACTGTCACGACTTGTTTACCCATCGCCCATCTATCTCCCTTAAGTTACCTGCGTGCGAGTCACTGCCCGCGGGCCATCCCTTCTCTGCTGTTTCTCGCATCGTGTGCCGTACAACAGCACGGCAAGACACTCCTCCACGCAGCGGCGTCTGCGGGCCACAACCATGTGGTTGAGTGGCTGCTGGAGAAGGGCGTGTGGATCGACATCATCGACAAGGTGGGCACTCTTGTCGGCATGTGCTCGGCCCCAGCGTGGTGAAATGGCCAAACTTGACAATGACTTGTATAATGATGAAGGGCGTAGTATAGTGGTTGGTTAGTGGTTTCCTTTCGTTGGCCTGTGTGGCCGCGTGCGTGGATCGACATCATCGACAAGGTGAGCTCGCAAGCCCACCTGCTGCTGCTCTCTGGTGGCTTATTTAATGTTTTTTTTTTCATGGCCCACCCGAATGTTTTCCTGTTGCCTGTGCATACGACGGGACCACCGGCTGCTCACTGGTGACGTCCATCCATACTGTTTGCTTGGGTACACCCTCACCCGATGCCACGCGCGCGCGCACACACACACACGCACACACACAAGCCCAGAGAGAGAGACAGACAGACCACCCCCATTCCCCCCCGTCTTCACCACCACTCACTGTCCGTTGCCCCCCACCCTTCCTTCTCGCCTCTGACTGCCCACCCATGGTGCCTAGAGTACGGAGAGATGGCGCCCATCAAAGAAACACTGCTGCTCACAATGGATCGCCCCCCGTTCCTTCTCTTCCCCCCCCCCCCCCCCTCCCCCTTACACACACACACACACACACACCTTACACACACACACACAAACAATAACATGCACGCAAACATGCCTACAGTACGGTGAGACGGCACTCCACCGCGCGTCGCAGAAGGGCAAGCTGGACACGGTCAAGCGGCTGCTGGACAAGGGGGCGGACGTCAGCGTTAAGAAACACGTGTGTACAGACGAGAACACGCGCAGCACCTCCCGCATTTTATGTATAGAGAATAGCCTATCAATCGCACCCCCAGGCTAGTGCGTGAACTGTACAGGTAGTTGTACAAGGTTCCCAAGACTGACAAACATAAAACTCGCCCATCGACCCCTTGGGCCGGTCTGAAGTCACTATACAATAATTAATCACGAGTCATTAAAGAACCCAAATCAGTCAAAGATTTGTTAAGCAACCAGCCGACCCTACAGGTCCCCAGCTAACCTCAGCTGGTGCAACCATATACGAATCTTTGCAAGCAAGTCGTATAAAACCTACAATTTATTTTCTCGGACCACTAATTAATAGCCACCGACCCTTATAAACAACCGGGTCATCCAAGGAAAATTCAGACAAACATGAAACCCTTTGTACAGATCGAATTAGTCAGCCCATGTCGCAGACAGCCTTCCACATGCAGGCCAAGGCATAGCGGCCCTATCTTTCCCGCATGCGTTAATTAAACTATATTCAGAAAAAAGCGATACTACTATGTGACAACGCCGCCCACGCGGTGCCCCATCGTTCCTGGTTCTGTTTTGCAATCTTATCGCGCCGTTTCTTGTTGCCTAGCAGTGGTAGCACCCTCCTATTTCTGCGATTCCCAAATATTCTTTTTCTGCTCTTTGGTTTCAGTAGATTAAGAGGGGTGTGCCCCTGTAGATTGTTATGGTATATCAGGAGAGGTGTATCCTTATTAGTTGTCATGGTAGATTAGGAGGATTGTTTCCTTGTAAGTCTGTCCTCAGCGTTCTCGCAAGCACTCCCTATTGGATTGGCGTTCCGTCTGTGCCCCACCTCTCATGACTCTTCCCTGTCTAAGGGGTCAGCCCATACGCGAAGGATGATCTGGCCCACCATCTGCCTTCTGCCGTACCTCTGTGGATTCCGCACACGGCATGATTACTCTTTGGACGAATGGCCGGGCTGGCTTATCATTCCTCATACCACAATTCATACACATATTCCCCATACACATGACTACTACGGTTTTGCGAGGCAACCCCCTTCCATTCCTCATGCCACACCGTTTACTGTCCCGCATACCGCACATCGCTTCTGGGCTCCACAGGACGGCCGCACGCCGCTGGACCTGGCCCACACGCGCGAGATGAAGAACATTCTCCGCCACCACTTCATCCGCAGCCTGCCGCCAGGTATGATGGCCTCCCTGGGTGAGCCGATGCCGTCTTGTTGAGTCCGCGGTAGCTGCAGTTTCGGTAGCAGCAGCAGCTGAAACAGCAGACGCAGCAGAAGCAGCAGAAGCAGAAGAAGCAGAAGAAGCAGAAGCGGCAGAAGCAGAAGCAGCAGAAGCAGAAGCAGCAGAAGCAGAAGCAGAAGCAGAAGCAGAAGCCGCATGCATCTGTATGCTGGTGCGCTTTTGCGTGATCAATCTGCTCCTGCAGGCAACCTAAAAGCTTCTCATGAGTTTACCTACAACACTATCTGCCGACGACACCACCTACAACTAATCACTTACAACTTTGGATGTGCTGAATCGAACGTTTGCCCTCTTATCCCGTCTGTCCCACATTCCCCCCTCGTTTTCTTCCTCTCTTCTTCTTCTTCTTCTTCTTCTTCTTCTTCTTCTTCTTCTTCTTCTTCTTCTTCTTCTTCTTCTTCTTCTTCTTCTTCTTCTTCTTCTTCTTCTTCTTCTTCTTCTTCTTCTTCTTCTTCTTCTTCTTCTTCTTCTTCTTCTTTTCTTCTTCTTCTTCTTCTTCTTCTTCTTCTTCTTCTTCCCCTCCACTGTTTCCCCCCTCTTCTGCCTCCTCTCTTCTTCGACTTCCTCCGCCTCCTCTTCTTCCGTCTCTTCTTCTTCCTCTCTTCTCCTTCCTCTTTTCTGCTTCTGGTCCCCCCACCCCCAGGCGTGCCTGCGGATGGCTCCGCCGAGGCGCTCCCCCCCGTGCGCTCCTTCCCCGCACGGATCAGCTACGAGTCCCTTCTCACCCTCACCGCCGACTTCTCCGCCTCCAACCTGGTCGCCTCCTCGCGCGTAATGGACACCTACCGCGTGCGCATCCCAGAAGGTTTCGGCCACCCCTCGGGCACTGCCACCCCCGCCACCCCGTCCGCCGGCGCCACCCCGACAGTATTCAGTGGCTACGGGGGTGTTGATGTGGCGGTGCGGCGTGTGGTCACCCACCGGCTCAAGCCCCACGCGGCCTACCTCGTCGCGGCGCAGGTCTACCAGTCGCTGCGACACCCTGGGATCGTGCGAGGCCTCGCCCACTGCCCGGAGCCCGGCCGCCAGATACTCGTAACCGAGTTCATGGGGAACGGGTCGCTCGCAAACCGGCTCGAGTGCCGCGGCGGTACGCCCCCGCTCCCCTGGCACATCCGGCTGGCCATCGCGGTCCAGGTGGCCAAGGGCCTCCACTACTTGCACACGGCACGTCCGGGCGAGCCGATCACCCACCGTAGCCTGCGCTCGTCCAAGATCCTCCTGGATGCCAACCTGATCGCCAAGATCTCAGATATCAGCACCGAGGGCCTGCTCCCCCGCTCCTTCACCACAATGGAGGAGGCCGTCATGACCGACGGGCGGCCGATCGACGGGGCGAACCCCTCCTCCTCGGGCGGTGGTGGAGGAGCTAAGTCGGTCGGCACGCCCAGCAGTAGCTACTCCTCGCTGAACCTCACCGGCGTGCTGCAGGACTTCCACGCGGCGCCCGCCGGCAGCTACGCCGCGGTCCCGCTGGGCTCCGTGCCGGGGTCGGTCCAGAACAGCTTTGTGGGGCGGAGCGCAAGCGGGAGCACCGGGAGCCTCCACGGTGCCGGCAGCAGCATCATCGTCCGGACATCGAGCGGCGTGGGCGGGGCCGGGTCGCTGCCCAACGACACCAAGTCCCCTGACGAGCACATCGAGGCCGACGTACGCGCCTTTGGGGATGTCCTGCTGGAGCTGCTCACGGGGCGGCTCATGTACCCGGGCTTGCGGGAGGAGATCAAGGTCATGTGGCGGCGCAAGCGGCTGCAGGACATCTCGGACCCGATCGTGAACTGGCCGCAGCACTTTGCGGCTCGGCTCGCGCGGCTCGGCCTCGAGTGCTCCTCCACGTCCAGCAAGGCGCGGACGGACCTCCCTGGGTACATCCTGCCCAAGCTGGTGGACCTGTGCAGGGAGGGCGCGACGTCGCACCACCTGGTGCGGTTCGACAAGGAGCACATCCCGGACACGGTGTTCTGCCCCATGATGCACGTGATGATGAGCGAGCCCTTCACGGCCGAGGACGGGTACACGTACGAGCGCAAGGCGATCCGCGAGTGGATGAAAGGGAACGACACGTCGCCCATCACCGGTCTACCGCTCAACGACCGGTACCTGATCGCCAACAACGGCCTGCGCATGGTGCTCTGGAAGATTTCGCGCACGTGAAATAACTGCTAGTGCTTCATGAGGATGGGACTAGGGCGAGGAATGCGGGCAGATGACATGGGTGGAGAGGTGACATGGGCGGGAACGCGGAGAGGTGACATAGGCGGCTTAAATGCGCCGTACGCCGGAAACACCTCTGAACGATGGGTTCCGCTCATGGGGCCCAGTCTGAAACAGCTGACTGTTTCTTTGTGGACAATAGTTTATCTGGGGTCGGATTCCAGACTGAAGAGTGGAATCCGACCCCTGTAAACAAAAGGATGAGCCCGGGGGAAGGTTGACGAGAGGGTACCTTGGCTACGTCATGCCGTCAATATATCTGCAGGACACTGGTCGCATGTTTGAATATAATTGACCTGGACGCAGTAAGTTTTGTGTTATTCGTTGTTTATTTATGTGCCGGATAGAGTATGCGCTATATTTTCTCACTAGACTAATGATAGTGACGTGAAGTTTAGGATATGCTAGGAAGTGTATGATGCCGAATCGTCATCGCCTGTGCTGCAGAGCTGTAGTTAATGACATGCATAACTCTGATCGCATATTAATTTTTTGATTTGCAATACAAGAGATTCAGTAAGTGTTCCTAATGAATTAATTAATTAATTAATTAATAGACACGTGACTGCGTCACGTGAGCATAAGTCCTCAGTGGGAGGGGAACATGGGATGGCATGGATAGTGTTCCTAATTTCAAGTTATAATCCATAGAGACTTCTGTCTGGAGATTACAGACTCTACGCTTCTGTCTGGAGATTAGAAATTATCAACTCTGCTTTACTTGCAACAAGATCTTTTACCTCTTGTCACGTTCGTGATCATCTACGTCCGTGCACTCGAAAAGCGGCTGTTCACCTCGAATGATTATTTTGTATCCGGTTCAGTTCCATTGGTTTGGTTCTACCGTAGCCATTTGGCTTGGCTTTGTTGAAGTCTGGGTACTGGCCAGTGTGAAGTGCAGCGCCCGATGCTAGTACCCAACTCTACGTGCCCTTAACATCCCCTTTTTTGATTGGAGACTCGATGGCACTGACAGTCGTCGCTGCGCAGGCAGTGACAGCGGTCAGCGTCGGGCTGGAGGGTGTGGGCGTTCAAGGTGGCGATGACCAATGGCGCGCGTTGGCCGAAAAGCGGGGGGGTGCAGGCGAGGGTGGGGGCGGAGATGGAGCAGGGTGGTGATGGGGGGTGGGGGGTGAAGGTGGGGGGTAATTAATTAATTAATTAATAAGCACGTGACTGCGTCACGTGGGTGCCAATACAGAGTAAAGGAACCTTCAACCCTATTCCACGGCATGGTGCCGGGGCGCAACACTGTGGGTGCAATACAACCAGTGCAATACCATAGGTAGCGCCGTCGATGGCCTGCGGTGACAGTGGGGGCCGAGCAGGGGGCTGGGGCGCTGGCACGGTGGTATCCATGGGGGACGTCGGCGTTGGAGAAAGGTCCTGGCCGTTAATGCGGACGATCGATGAAGATGCCGTTAAAGAGGCGGGCATAGAGTAGATGCTGCACCGTAGATGCGGGTTGGCCTGCTTGGCTGCCCAAGCCTGGTGGACCTCTGGCCGGTTCTGGGCGGCAGCCCGGGCCTCGAGCTGCTCCGGGGTATAGTAGTCGTCCATGCTCAGTTGGGTATCGTGGAGGTTCCGGCGGGCCTTCAGCACCTGCAGTTTGTCCTCCTTGCGGTGGAATTCCACCAAGACGGGGGCAGTGGGGCCGCCGAGCCGGCGTGCCGTTTTAATGACGATGCTTTGGGCCACGCCGAGCTTCCCCAGGAAAGGGTTGCCCCAGAGGTAGGTGCCCAGGCGTGCATCGTTGACGTTCGCGAAGGGACGCCACGTACCACAATACTGGAATGGGTTCGTGCATAGCATCCCGTTTGCTGGACTTGACTGCTGTCTTGATTTCGTTGATGAGCTCCGTAGGGTTCTGAAGCGTGGCGGCACAAGTGGTCTTGGCAGGGGTTATGGAGGCGGCAAGTTGTTGCATGCTGGAGCTGATGGAGGAGCTGCTGCTGCCTGCTGCAGTCCTGCTGCAATGTGGGTGATGGCGGAGTGGATGGAGGTGTCGACGTGCATGTGTGAAATGGGCGTGGTGGGTGGCGAGGTGGTCGTGGACAGGGTTGAGGGCAGCGTTGAGGAGGGAGGGGATGCGATCAAAGCAGGTATTGGCGACTTGCCCGGCGGTGATGTCGATGGCGGCAGCAACAATGGGGTCGGCTCCCAGGTCCAGAGAGGCCATGACAAAGCGCTCTAGGGCGCTGTCGGAAAGACGGGAGCACGTCCACCAGACTGCGAGGCAGAGAGTCGGTGTCGTCGGGGTTGTCGTGGAGAAAGTCCAACAGGTGGGTAACCTGTTGGTTGCAGTCCCGGATCTTGCACTTTTTCTCGGCAGCCAGTTGCAGGATGGTGAGGGCGGCAGCTCGGGAGAGTCGCATGATGGAGTCAAGGCCTGGCCATTTGCCATGCAGGTAAAAAACTCAGCAGCTTCCTCGGCAGAAAAGGCCTCCTCGCGGGTATCCATGGCAGGGTCGCTGTTCGGCGGAGCGGTGGAGTGGAGCGGCGGGATGTACGCTGACAGTGGCGTCCGGCATAGCGTGCGAGCTAGGGGGTTTCCAATGAAGCAATGGCTTCATCAGCAAGGTGGTGCAGGGCCGCGGACGCTTGTGATTGTTGGGATGAGTCGTATTCCGCCATATCGAGCTGACAAGATCGATATTTGCTGGGCATTGCGGTGCCGGTATCTTCAGAAATAATATTGAGCGATAGCCATGCAGAAAATTATATCAGCGTGTTCGTCTTTGAAAGATGAGTCTAATGCAACCAACCCTATGAAATGTCATGGCCGGAGTCAAAAGTTATATGAGCATTAATTCCCGTATATTGCATTCCGTTACCGCATTTTCGGGCTGGGTCTGTACTGCATGTCCAGTGCCCGACCCTACCATTGAAAGGGATCATTGAAAAGGCACTCCATACATTTACTAATTCATTAATAAAAGATAATTCATGAATATTCATTCATGAATTCATTTATCATTAATTAACACATAGACTGCGTCACGTGAGCATAAATCCTGAGCTGCTTATCTCATTGATCAATCCTCACTCAGTGTAGACATGAAGTTGGAGATGGAGATGGAAATATTATAACTGGCCCCGACCCGCTGCGCTTGCCAAATCTAGTTACACGTGTTTCCCCCACCGATGTGGGGGTGGTGTCTTACTGCGTACATAAGCTTCCAAAAGTCAAGTCAGCCCAGGAATCATTACACTTTGGCTGTACGCTGAATTCAGCCATTTACACTGAACTCTGAACTCTAAGTTCCCGTCCACTTGTATGCAACAGTATGCACGCTGTCATAAAAAACTGTTACATAGATCAATTGATCTCACGTGCCATTCACAACATGGAACGTGTTTGCAGCTGCCCTAAGGAGATGCTGGTTTTATGGTGAAGGTACGTCCATGCAACACAACTGCGAACAGGCCCATGCGGACAATGTCAGCCCTTGTAGCTCTGGTTGCCGTTAATAGCTACACCTGGATGGCATGCGTCGGATCAGTTGGTTACTACAATCCGCCCCCGCCGCCGCCTCTTTGCTGGCCATGATGAAACGTCAAGCTCATGGCCAAATCGAGCTACCTGAGGCGCATAAGGAGGCCACTGGGGCTCTGCCTTGAGCCCCCGTGTCAACAGAGCTCACTCCTCCCTGCGAGGCTGATTGGCCAATCGGCGCGTCCCACCAGATGTGTCAACACTGCTCGAGGATGTAGGCGTTGAGGGACTGTCAGCTCTTGCTCCGCGCCCGCACGATTGACAAATTGCTTAATGGGCTGCCATATGCGACAAACACCGCCCGGAAGCCATGTAGTCGGGGCTTGGCCGTCATCTCACGGTCGGTGGTCTCCCCACGGTCCAATGCTAGACAGGGTAGCCCTCAGGTAGAGGTCATTGCGACCCCAGTGTCTTGCCGCTACGCTACGGCCTAATGTCCGCCAGAAATGACTCACTGCCTTTACAAGGTCAGCTCTACGGAAGCCCAATAAGGTCTATGTGATTATTAAATTTACTAGGGGGCGCCCGGCTCATCCTGTCCGTCCAGATTCGATACCTCTCACATTTCTGTGCATGGCCCGCACTGAGCGCGTGCCAGTTGCCTTGGCGCACTTGAGCAGCGGGGAGTAGATTTTCCGCAGGTTCCACAAGTAATCGTACGACTCCGCACCGAGCACCAAGTACCCCATCTTCTGAAACTCCCCCTGCTGGCCCGGGAACTTGTCCTTCAAGACCTCCCGCGTGCGCCCCAGGTCCCACAGATGGATCAGGTTCCCAGCATCCTTGTCGGCAGGGAGCAGGAGCAGCCCGTTGGTCGCGTTCCACGAGGGGACCAATCGTAGGGGCAAACCGTAAAGCCTGCGCACGACGTGGCCGAGCAATTCGGGACCCGTCACCGCCAGCGGCCCCGCGCGTGTGTCCTTATCCCTATACCAGCATCCCTCCACATGGGCCACGATGGCTTGCATCGCCTCCAGCAAAATCGGGTGCCTTGGAACGCTCCCGATGAAGCCGTTCCAAAGGTTGTGCCTGGCCGGCCACCCGGGATCGATCGCAATGACAAAGGAGGCGTTGGCGGGGACAAAGGAGTCCACGGGGGCCCTGAGCTGCGTGCCGAGGTCGGCGTAGTACCCGCCTCCGGCGTAGAGAACGCACAGCCTGCATGGGTAAAATACGTACGTGTTTTACAGCACGTGTTTTACAGCACGCGCCACCGTCAATGGCCGTCAGTGCGGATGCAAGCATGTGGCTGTGATGGAGCACGCGGTCATGATGTCCAGTGGGGGGGCACGCACCAGGCAGGGCTTATCAGTGCAGATGCATTGCATGTAGTGCCCGAGGACGTTTAAGAAACACATGCACATGTCACCAGGTGTTGACATCATTAAGGGAGCACACAGCAGAATTGTTCGACTATTACATATTAGAACGCCCTCATCGAAATCAGCGACAATAAGAAGTGCACGACTAGTAGAGGTGTCATGTCAAGTCTGGCGGGGCAAGCGTCCGGGCACAACACATGCAATAGTGCACGCGATACTGCAACAGTAGTGCATGCGATACTGCCATGACTTACAAGTGTCGAATGAGTGTCCATGTAATATTATATACATGTCATACTATCAGAAGTGTGGGACACGGGCCAGGAACTGCCCCTGAGGGCACTCTGACACAACAACAAACATGAATGATGGCTAATAAAAACAGACATTTATGTATAAACTATTTTACTATAGAACCAAACAGCTCTTTGATAGGCCATCACATTGAGCCGCGGCCGGCATCGTACTCCAATAATCCGCGCAGAGAGCGGACAGCCTCAGTGGCCTGTTATACTGGTTTGCAAGGCAACCACTAGCAACTAGTGGTCGAGAGCAAACAATCAAACACTACTAGATAGGCGTTCGGCTTACAACAACGTGGGTCGTGGGAGGAACTTGGGCAGGCTCAGCGCTCACCAGGCGGGTCATGCGCATCGATCACGGTTCAATGCTTCAGGTAATTGGTCATTGGGAGTAGGTCATTGGCATCTGGTAATTGGTGATTGGTAATTGATAATTGGTAATTGGTAATTGGTGACTGAATTGAATTGAATTGAATTGAATTGAATTGAATTGAATTGAATTGTAACAAAACTCCGTGGGGAGTACATGCAGCACATATCCCTGAGAAGGGTAATTGGTCCTTGGTCCTTGGTCCTTGGTCCTTGGTCCTTGGTCCTTGGTCCTTGGTCCTTGGTCCTTGGTCCTTGGTCCTTGGTCCTTGGTCCTTGGTCCTTGGTCCTTGGAAATTGGCATTTAGTATTTGGTATTTGGTATTAGGTATTTGGTAGTTGGTAGTTGGTAGTTGGTAGTTGGTAGTTGGTAGTTGGTAGTTGGTATTTGGTAATTGGTATTTGGTATTTGGTATTTGGTATTTGGTATTTGGTATTTGGTATTTGGTATTTGGTATTTGGTATTTGGTATTTGGTATTTGGTATTTGATATTTGGTATTTGGTATTTGGTATTTGGTATTTGGTATTTGGTATTTGGTATTTGGTATTCAGTAATTGGTAATCGGTGATTGGTAATCGGCAATCGGTGATTGGTAATTGGCAATTGGCAATTGGCAATTTAATGGTAGTTGGTAATTGGAAATTGGTAATTGGAAATTGGTAATTGGTAACTGTCGATTGGGATATGGGAATTGGGAATTCAGGTTATTTGTAATTTGGTAAGTGATAGTTTGCAGATGGCACGTTATCACAGCAATTTGATGTCATCAGCCTACAGCTTCGCAAGGCAAGTAGTACCCCTTACTTGGCAACCAAGGGGGTTGGATTCCGAAAATGTTGGCGTGGACAGCATATAGTCCGCACTGATTGACGCGCTGCAGTTGTCCAACTCCTTGGCTGATTGCTTGAAGAAGGTAGAAGTTAGGACAAGGAATTGAGTCGGGAAGCACATGCACTAATTACGGGCAAGACATAACGGCAAGCCTTGAAGTCGATGGACTGATAGCTGTCACAGGATTGACTAGATTATCAAGTATTAGGTAACTTCCGGTAGGTGATTCATCAGTTGATTTTACATACATTCCTCAAATAATTTGTTTGAAATGTTTCGATTCGAGGAGCCCGGCCCCCACTCATTTGGGGCAAAGCGACGTCACTAGGTGCAGTGCGGGGAGCATGCAGGTTAAGGGCATGGGTTAAAGGCATGAAGGTTAAGTAGGCGGATGAGGGTGCCCAAGTATCTCTCACAGGCTGCTGCTTCCTTCACTGGGGATCGATCGCGGGGATTGGAGAGTCACTCTAGCGTCACAATACTAAGCGCGAATCATGCTAGCGGGAGTCACGTACGGGGAGTCACACTAGCGTCTGACACACTAGCATCTGACAGACTAGTGGGCCGGTTCAGTCACACAGTTTAATTCAAGAACAATTATAGATAACATAGAATAATAACAGTATAGTTACAATAATAATAAGGTAATACTTGTCATATTATATTATATATAGCTAGTGGCAGCTAGCTAGGGGTGCGCGCGCATGACCGACGTTATCAGCACCCTGTCGTACCTGTAAATGTCTGCCTTGTAGGCGCCAGGGACCAGCATGCGGAATGCCCACGCCATCCTCTCCCCGCACTGGGCTGCCATGAAGCTCTCTGCGGTTGGGAAGTCGGCGAGGGTAAACTCCAGCGTAGGGTCCACCTCCCCCGCCATTTCGAGTACCTCGCGGAAGCGCTGCGTCACATTGCGGTGTGTAAATATCCGGTGAAGGACATGAGGGATGGAGACCACGGTGTCGTTCCAAGATGTGTCCCGCCGTGAGGTGTGACTGGCGTACTCGAACAATTGAGGTGCTGGCAATAGTACTGGATGGCCATGATCACCAGCTGGCACCTTATGAGCTTTGCTTCTCCGCGGTATAATGAAGCGGCGATGCCCGGCAGACCTATCTCGAATTACTAGGGAAGGGCGCTTCGCGCTCTTTCGCTTATCCCCTGCGTCACATCCCACCAATATTGCGCAAACTACGACGAAGAATACGCAAAGTATGCAGAATGGCCCAGCTTTCTGTTTGCATGGCCGCATATATACATATATATATTATATACACCGATATTGCTTGCAATAGCGACTTAATGCCGCCTCTGCTGCGGATCGACTTCGGCTTTCCGTCAATATTAAAGGCACCATTCTTGCATGGCGCCAGGCATCGATCTACTGCAGCGCGAGGGATGGGGCTGAATTTTTTAGCTTTCGTGGTGTAATACGTACTACGTCGCGCGCGTGGCAGCTTATACAACGTCCTTACTTCCGGCGACTTCCATTCGAATTCGATCGTGATTTCATGGCGCGGCATCTAGGTGCATGATTGCTGGATATCAGGACCTTCAATGCCACTAGCAAAACCCTGGGGAATTACGTGAGCCTGTAGCCAGGCCTCGCGTCCGCAAGACGAGGCAAGACGTGGGGAAATTATGTACGTATGAAGCCGATTGGCGATCTTTCCCACTCGACGTACAGTACATGGCCTCGCGCGCTGCAATATTCCGCCGGCACTGGTGTCCGGACTTAAGTACGTGAACGGCGGTCGGCGAGGCCAAGTGTAATCGGGGGGTTCCGGAGAAGAACTTGGCTCTGCTCTCAAGGAATCAAGAAGGACCCGCCGTACCGTCCGTCGGAGTCTGACGAGCAGATTTCTATGCGCGTAGAGCAAAGTGCCAAGTGGCCTTTTCTCAGCTCTAAGAGCTGGTGATGGAGCGAGCTAGAATGTTCATGCATACAAAAAAAAAAAAAAAAAAATCCAGGATCCAACGTACGCTCCACACTCCTGCACCCCATTAATCAACTACACCTTTTCGGATGGTCCCTTCGTTTCTTGCAGCACTGTTACTGTCTCCGCCGCTACAGAATAGTCCTTCCACGACGTTGGATCGCCATGCGTCCAGGAATAGTTGTCTCACTTAATAGAATCTCGACTGCAACTAGCTGGCACTGCAATTGCTCATGTGCTGCAGCGCGGGATCCAACTGTCTTCGGAACCCCCGGAACAAAAAAGGATGTTTCGAAAGATCCGCTAAAATTTAAGAGCACCGCGGATAAAATTTAACAGCAGGCTGGACCTAAGGTGTCACGTGGGCTACCCTCGGCCCCCCCACCCCCCCGGCCGGCGGAATTGTTGTGGCGCCGTTGGGTGTTGAAATGCCCAGATGATTGTAAACTCTAGTAGTAAGCTCTTGAAATGTTAATGTTGAATGGTGTCAACACTCAACAGGCGGGCTAGCTGTTGAGTGTTGGGTATGGTCGGTTCTTTGCTTGGCAACGCCATAATGCCAGCTGCTTGTTGTCGTTGCTTCGCGGCTAAGAAGATACATCGATTTGATATTAGCAACGCTCGTCGTACAAAGCCACGACTTGCCCCGCCATGAGCTCGACAAGCAGCTACAGCTGTCCGGCGTTCATGACGACCATACGCCCTCGACTTGTGACAGCGGATGTCACCCTGAAGGGGTTGGCGTACTACGATAATCACGGCGTAACGTCTTCCAATATATATACATATATATTCATTGAGAATGACAAATTACGGTGGTGAGATTGTTTTGCAACATAAGGAAAACCCCGAAAAGAAGAATATACATACGTTGCTACGGGCTGGGAATTTTGGAGCCAGAAAACCCTCGCGAGGGAAGTTCTGTCGCTATCTCGGCTTCAACGTAAGCTATGTACAGCCGTGGAGGAGGCTTCCATGTTGGCTCTGCTGTTGGATGATGCCGGGTCGATCACCATGGAGTTTGGTTGGGACAAGGAAATTCCAGCCGTATTGCTGGCAAATCCTCCAAAGTAAATTTGCGGTTGTACCGGAAAAGCAGCTGGTGCACAGCAACGCAGCTTCCTCAGTTTGCAAATGCGCTTAATAACTTGACGACGCATGCTAAAATCCTCAACAAGTTGACATGATAATGCATTACGCACGGTCACGGGTACAAACGAAGTGTCAAGAAAAATTACCAATGCAGGCAATTTCAAGATGCATTTGTGAACATGGACTGTAATGTCGCTTGGCGTTCATCAAACTCGCTCTTATAACGCAAACATAATCAAGGTTGCACATGCCCTTGTGCCCTTGCCCTTGCCCTTGCCCTTGCCCTTGCCCTTGCCCTTGCCCTTGCCCTTGCCCTTGCCCTTGCCCTTGCCCTTGCCCTTGCCCTTGCCCTTGCCCTTGCCCTTGCCCTTGCCCTTGCCCTTGCCCTTGCCCTTGCCCTTGCCCTTGCCCTTGCCCTTGCCCTTGCCCTTGCCCTTGCCCTTGCCCTTGCCCTTGCCCTTGCCCTTGCCCTTGCCCTTGCCCTTGCCCTTGCCCTTGCCCTTGCCCAATTGCCCTTGCCCTTGCCCTTGCCCTTGCCCTTGCCCTTGCCCTTGCCCTTGCCCTTGCCCTTGCCCTTGCCCTTGCCCTTGCCCTTGCCCTTGCCCTTGCCCTTGCCCTTGCCCTTGCCCTTGCCCTTGCCCTTGCCCTTGCCCTTGCCCTTGCCCTTGCCCTTGCCCTTGCCCTTGCCCTTGCCCTTGCCCTTGCCCTTGCCCTTGCCCTTGCCCTTGCCCTTGCCCTTGCCCTTGCCCTTGCCCTTGCCCTTGCCCTTGCCCTTGCCCTTGCCCTTGCCCTTGCCCTTGCCCTTGCCCTTGCCCTTGCCCTTGCCCTTGCCCTTGCCCTTGCCCTTGCCCTTACCCTTGCCCCTGCCCTTGCCCTTGCCCTTGCCCTTGCCCTTGCCCTTGCCCTTGCCCTTGCCCTAGTTGCCCTTGCCCTTGCCCTTGCCCTTGCCCTTGCCCTTGCCCTTGCCCTTGCCCTTGCCCTTGCCCTTGCCCTTGCCCTTGCCCTTGCCCTTGCCCTTGCCCTTGCCCTTGCCCTTGCCCTTGCCCTTGCCCTTGCCCTTGCCCTTGCCCTTGCCCTTGCCCTTGCCCTTGCCCTTGCCCTTGCCCTTGCCCTTGCCCTTGCCCTTGCCCTTGCCCTTGCCCTTGCCCTTGCCCTTGCCCTTGCCCTTGCCCTTGCCCTTGCCCTTGCCCTTGCCCTTGCCCTTGCCCTTGCCCTTGCCCTTGCCCTTGCCCTTGCCCTTGCCCTTGCCCTTGCCCTTGCCCTTGCCCTTGCCCTTGCCCTTGCCCACTCTCCACCGTCGCACACGCTCACGTGGCCTTGCCCACTCTTCACGCACACGCACACGCACACGCACACGCACACGCACACGCACACGCACACGCACACGCACACGCACGTGTACGCACACGCACACGCACACGCACACGCACACGCACACGCACACGCACACGCACACGCACACGCACACGCACACGCACACGCACACGCACACGCACACGCACACGCACACGCACATACACATACACACATGCATTGCACTGATAACCGCCTAGCTGTCGCCGACCGAGCCAACGCCGCGGACGCGCACGGCATCAGGATGCGCCAGGTAATTGACGCTCACATCAGCACATGCAGTTAGCATATTGGTGATGCAATATGCTAAGCATATCATACCTGAAGTGGCCTTTCCAACGCCGTGCTAAACGCCTCATTTGGACAAGGAACTTGAGAGTTATCAAGTCCCGAAGTAATGCCGCCGGACGCTACAGCAGTACCAGGACTAAGGACACGTGAGGGACAGGGCACGTGGCAGTGTTGGGTGAACCATCACACGTTACGTGTCACAGGACCGACTGTCACTAGGAGGTACTGTGGTCAATATTGGTTGATGGTACCAAGAATGTCACAGGACTTCAGGACTGGCAGTCCTGCAGGCCTGGGATGGACGGGTACTTGTCATGACGGATAAATCCAGAGCGTTACTGTCATTCATGGAAGGACAGACGTCCTGGATTGATGCAACCAAGGAAATTGACAGTGGCGGACCTGCCAAGGCGTGCAAGGCCTGGCAGCAATGGTGAGACCTAGAAAGGCTCGGACACAGCAGTGGCCAAGCGTCTTTTCCCAACACCGTCCGTGGGTACTGCCGCCTCAGGCTAGTGACCACAGGGTAGTGAGGCAACTGTGGTAAAGGTTAAAAGCCGCTGGTTGAAACCATGGCTCCATTCATCACATCTTGGGAAGACCAGAAACTCACTGATCCGCGTTCATCTAAATCGTATTACAGTCTGGTCGACGGATATGTCGAATTCGGACTCTGAAGCTAGGACAAACACCTTTGCGCGTGCAGCAACGGTAGCGGCGTCCAGTCCAGTACCCGCAGGAGGGCACGAGGACTCGGGGAAGTGCGCCGAAATATTCGTGCGGTGTCGGCACCGGGCGAGTACGTCCGAGGAGCAGCCGAGCAGCTGCTGAGATTTCGCGAGGACCTCGCGGAAATCATCAGAAGGCTGCCAGCGTCTTGGCGGGCTGGCCACACAAACGCATTCGCGTTTGAGCAGGTGGTCACTCTGCTTTTGCAGATAATTGCCATAAGCCTCGGGGGTGCCCGAGAGATAAACGACCTTGTCGCCAATCTCCGCCTTGGGGACGACTACACCGGCGTGCCAAACGTGGTGCAGGTCGCCCGGGACAGGCGGGAGGCCATCGTTCGTGGCAGTACGCAGGCGTTGGTGGCAGAGTGCCAGAATCTGGCGCACTCTGTCTTAGAGTTGACCAGAGGCGCTGCTGATCGTGTCTTCATTACTCTTAATCCCTTCTCCATCTACACTAGTCGGGATACTCCACATTCTCGCCGAGAGTTAAACCAGCTAAGTTTGACTGTCGACGTGGTTGGCGGTCGAGAGGTCTCAGCCGACGACGCCTTCTACGACTTCGTAGATCAGCCAGCAGGGGCGGTAGTACAGCCGGCCCAGAGGCGTCACGAGGGCGACGGCTCTCAGGAGGGCCGTGAGCAGGCGCAGCGGGACGAGCTTAATCGCTACCACATTGACGACAACGTTGGTTTAGGTGAGGCCCATTTGTGAGGTGGGGGCGTTCTCGCTGGATACGTGATTACGCGTATGGTTTGAGGCTTCCGGTGGTTATTAGGCCTGTGCCTACTCACGACGACCAGGGGCAGCCATTGAATCCGGTGGAGGGACCGTTCCACGAGCCAGCACCTGCACCGGTTGCAGGAGAAGCTTCGTCTGAAAACGAGGCTTGAGGGGGTGGAGGATAGGTGGAGAGTTTGCTGTTTTCTTGTTGCAAAGTTGGTCGCAGCCATTGTATATAATGCCTAGGAGGGCAAGCCGGGGTGCGGCGACATTCGAGGAGCAACGGGAGCGAACGGCAGAGGAGGACATCGCCAGAGAGGAAGGGGAGGCGATGGAGGAGAGGGGCGTGGAGGCGCCAGCTGGGCAACCTATCCCAGAGATGGACCCCAGGCCGGGAGAACACACAAGCGGTGGCGTGATGGGCAAGCTGAGGCGGAGAAAGTCAAGCGTGCCAGGCGACCTACGGATGCAGTGGTGCTCACAACGCCTGGTGAGGAGGACGCCATCGTCACCCCAGGTGTGCGTGCTGCAAAGCAAGCTGCTGTTCACGATAGGGTGTCTGGTATGTTGCCCGAGCGTTTGGAGGCTAGGATTGACCCTCCCCAGGCACCACCAGTGCGTGTGGGGAGTGTGTTGCCTGGCACCCGTCCATTTTCTGATGCTGTGACAGTCATGAATGGGCAGAAAGCGCTCAACCCTCCCTGAAGCAAGACAACCTGGATAAATGGCTTGATGACATGAAGCTAGTTGTGGGCTCTGTCGCAGCAGGTGTGGATATTGTCAGGGTGTTTCACTCTTCCACCGCAAACAAGGGGTCGTCTGAAAGGGTCAATGACATGGCTAGGCATGCTCTGAAAGAGGGGCACACTTGGCTGCAGTTCCTGGATGACATCAAGGAGGAGTTTTCTGACAGGGTTCACAATCTCACCATGGAAAAGAAGAGAGAATTTGATGAGTTTGAGATCAAGGGTGAGGTGGCTGCTGAGCTGGCCAGGTTTGAGTTGATCGTGGAGGCAGGCAAGAAGCAGGGCTTCAGTGTGACAGTCAGGGCAGCAGCAGACCACTTCTTTGATAAGATGGGCTTGTCAGAGGAAGGTAGGGCTACTGCTAGGCAGCTCTGTGATCTCACTGATGGCACCTGGGGGGCTCTGAAGCGTGTGATACTAAACTTCAGGACCCGGGTCCCTACCTGCAAGGGTATCAGTTCTCAGGGAGGGTCAGCGTCTCAGGCTAGCCAGGGCAAGAACCGTACCCCATCTGGGACACGGTATGGTAGCAGGAGAAGGAAGCAGGCCCAGAAGGAGCAGAACCAGGGTGGTGGAGGGGTCAGCAGGGGAACCAGAATCAGGGGAACCAGTCTGGCAACCGTAACAGCCATCAGCAGGGTAAGGGTGGTGGCCAGGGGCAGAATAACAATCAGGCCTCAGGCAACCAGAACAAGCAGGACAGCAAGGCCCCAGGGGGAGGGTCTGGCAAGAGCAAGTGTTTTGCTTGTGGCAAGGAAGGTCACTGGAAGAGGGATTGCCCAAACAAGAAGAAGGGGCAGTCTGATCAGAAGTGACTAGTGAAGCAGTCCCGTGTACATAGTGAGACACCCTGTGGGGACACAGCTTCACATGTAAATAAATCTGGGCAGGGTGCCACCTCTGATCAGCACCAGGGGTGTACTGATGTTCTCATTCCACAAGATTGCATGCATGCTGCAGCACAACAATCCCCTCAACTGTCAACAGGTGGAGGGTCCCCAGACAGGGTTGGCTCTGGGAGCCTAGATGCTCTGCTGGGAGGGTCTGCTGGGTCCTCTGGATCCAAGATGCAGAAGGTGGATGTTGCGTCCTCACACGCAGGGCCCGTCCAGGCGTCTTCCCAGGTGCGTAATCTGGCTAGGCAACTGAGCTACACGGATGCTGGACGCAGGCTGCACAATATCTTTGGTCACACAGCCATGGCTGAGATGTTTGGTTGGAAGATTGGAGATGAGCCACTGAGGGAAGCATGCAGGGCTGCAGCTGAGCAATGTGCTTGTAAGGAGAATGCTGCCAAGAAGCCAAGGTCCCATGCTAGGGAGCCTGCCAGGGAGAAGGGGGACATCCAGGTAGACGTCCAGCATATCAGGGGCTTATACATTTTGGTGGCAGTGGACAGATTTAGCAGGTACAGGCTGCTCCAGATTCTGCCAGATATGAAGGGGAATACCCTGCTGCTGGGCTTGCAGACTCTCTTACCAGGCTTTGGGGTGTACAAGACAGTACAGGCTGATATTCAGTTTGAGTGCCTACTGTCACAGCAGGAGCAACTGCCATGCAAGCTGCTGGTCACGCCCAGGGAGAGCCATGGACAGCAAGGTGCTGTGGAGAGATCCATCAGGGAGGTCAAGACCGTAGTGCTGGCAGAACCTAAGGTGCCACTGGTAGCATCTGCTTTGGAGAGGGCAGTGTGGACCAGGCAGGTGGAAGAACAGTTGAACCTCAGAATAAACTACTATTATGACGGGGTGGCTGTCAATCCTGTAGCACTGCAGTTTGGATGCTAGCCCAGGAAGTGGTCCAGGCATGCTTGAGGAAAGCAGACAGGGTGTTTGCTCAGTTGAGACGCAAGGATAGGGGCTGGAATGTGCTGAGGCCTCAGGTGGGGCTGAAGGTCAGAATGTGGAAGGAGCCATCAATGCAGGGCAAGAGGGGCAAGTGGCAGAACGGGGTGGTGACCTGTGTGGAAGATGCCAATCGTTCCTGCCTTGTGGCCTTGGAGAGTAATCCCAGGCATGTTTACAGGTTGAGCTGGGCCAACGTCAAGGAACGCAAGCCACATGCAATCTGGCCTGCAGACGGGCCTGGACCCCAGTGTTGGCTGGAGGGCCAGGTTAAGGACCAGGTAGTTGATGTGCCTGTCACTGACGTGGGAGGTGGCTATCCCTCTGATGATGATGAGGTGCAGGAGGCAACTGCATCACCTGTGGTGGAGCCAACGGGGGCTGGGCCTGCACCAGGGTCCAAGAGGCCACTCATGGCAGACATTGTCCGGTCGCTCATGTTCAACAAGCACAAGGATCCCAAGGTATCTAAGTTGACTGAATGGGGTTCTTGCTGGGCTGCTACCCTAGAAGTGGATACTAACTCAGAGGTGTCTATCATCAGGGTGGAGGATGCTCAGGGCCTGAAGGTGAATAAGGCTGGCTGCAGGGCAGTGAGTGACTTTACGGGCACTGTAACAATGAAGATCCTAGGGGAAGTGACTGTGCCTATCCTGGGTGTCCCCACTGCGTTCTGTGTGGTGGAAGGGTACCAGGGGCCTGCCATTTTGGGCCAGAATTTCTTGTGCATGCCAGGAGTGACTCTGTCAGCAGATGAGCTTGCACTAGAAGGTCACGGCAGTTTGCCCCTCCAGAGATATCACTACTCCAAGGGTCTAGCTGTGGCAGTCAAGGCTGTGAAGGGGCAGCAGAGTGTGGGGCCTGAAGGCAAGGAGCCCATTGCTGAGGACTTGTTGATCATCCCAACCACCCTAGATCCACGGGACTTGGGGGTGCACAAGTACCAGATTGCTGGTCACAGTCCTATTTCCTGGCACCAGTTGGTAGAGTTGATGCAAAGCCCCAAGATGGCTAAGGCATGGATTCTAGGGTTTGTCTCCAGTGGGCATGACTGGATAGTGTCTAACTGTGCTGAGCCTGTGGATGAGTTGCCCAGGGAGCATCAGTTGCTAAGGCTCTTGTTTGTGCTCAAGCTGAAGGAGATAGACGGTGTGCAGGTGCCACATGTGAGGCCAGTTGTGACTGAGTACCATGGCACGGGGGAGCTGACAGATGAGGAGTTGTATACGCCTGGGATGCTGCATGATACCTGGAGGATTGTTCTGTGTATATATCTGTCTTTCCTGGTCAAGGGCATTGCGTACAGCTCTGTGCTGATTGATTTCAAGAGGGCTTTTCTTAAGGTGATGTGGAGCAGGCCAAGGAGACGTGGCGTGATATCCCTCCCTTCTTTGTAACAGTGCCCAAGGTGTGGAGAGCAGAGATCAAGTCAAAATATCTCAGAATACTCAAGGGTTTGGAGGGTCTCAGGTCCAGCCCTATCATCTGGAGAAAGAGCCTGGAAAAGTTTCTGAAAACTCACTGTGGCTTTACTGTGTCTCCAGTTGATCCTTGCTTGTTCCAGAGTACTCATGAAGGGTTGCCTGTGTTTGCATCTCTGCATGGAGATGACCTGCACCTTTTAGGGCCTCCTGAGTGGGTGGATTCAGTACTGTCCAAGATCCAGAAGAGGTTTGAGTTAGGAAAGGTCCAGCACATGAAGCAGGATGAGCCCATGGTGTTTTGTGGAATGCAGGCCACGCTGATCAAGAGGGCAGGTACTTGGTTTATCAAGATGGAGGGTGGCAACAACTATCCTCAGCAGATCATTGATGCCCTCCAGCAGCCCATTACCCAGGCCAGGTGTGCCACAATCAGGGGAATGTTGGCTTGGCTAGCTAGCATTTGTGCCCCAGATTTGTTGGTGCTGAGTAGGCTCACAGATGCTCAGCTGGTTGAGGTAGGGGCAGAGCAGGTGGTTGAGTCTGTCAGGAGCTCACCTCCACTCATACTGGCAGCTGTGGACTTGTACAAACCACTCAACATGGTGCTTTTTGTGGACAGTTCCATGGACAGCAGGAAGGTGACGGATGTCAGGGGTAGGGCAGCAGCACTCATTACACTACAACAGGAGCACACTTCTCTGGTCAGCTGGTACAGTAGGTTACAGAACAGGGTGACGCCCAGCAGTGACATTGCTGAGTGCAGGGCAATATGTGAGGGGCTACACACTGCTCTTTACCTCAGGGAGTTATTCTACCAGCTCTGTCAGGTAGCTTCCTGTAGCTTGCAGCTGCACACACTGGTCAAGACAGACAGCATGGGCATGGTGCAGTTTGTGCACAGACAGCTCGCCAGGAGCAGGGATCTGGATTATTTGTTGCTGAAGGAGATGTCTTACCTTGCTCATCTTGAACATGTGCCTGGTGTTGACAACCCAGCAGACGCCCTCACCAAGCTGGAGAGCAAGGCTGAGCTACAATACCCTGTGCTCAAAGGGCTCATGGACCCCTTTTCTGGTGGGACTTGAAGTCCAGCCTTTGCCAGTTGGTGGCTGACCAGTGCTGTTGTCCCCAGGGGGGAGGGCAACAGGTAGCCTACCTGTCACCAAGCAGGTAGAAGGCTCAACAGGAGCAAGCTCTTCCTGTAAAGGATTAGCACAGTGGGATGCCTTTGGCCTCGGGCAGTTAGGCCATGACAGGGCAGGCCATGTTGAGAGTTCTTCCAGGTTGTTTGTATATATCTCTCTTGTTTAGTTTTCTTTAGCTGTGAATAAGTGACAACCTTGGATATTATGGTGTTGTAACCTGACAGTTGGGCCTTGCTGGTGCAGGCTGGTCCACTGGGAACACTCAACATTGGTTTTGGTGGATATTCTATAATAAACCATAATCATGTTGTATGCCAATCTCTCTTGTTGTCTGTCATGTGACCAGGTTAAGTTTAACCTGGGGTTCTGGGGTAGGGTTCGATTCCCTAGTTGAGCCACAGCCTGGTATGTATGACTCCTGGGCTTTAACACCCAGTGATGACATGGGCTCCCCATCAAGCAGTGGCACAGTGGTGTTGAAGTGGTTTCCATTGGTGAACATTTGGATGGATGATGCCTGGAACGCTCGGGGCGGGCGCCATGAAACGGGCGCCAGTGATAACTGGGAAGACCAGGAACTCACTGTAATACGTTTCCTGTAGTCAGGGCCTCTCATTCAGATATCCAGGATATGTTGCCTAAGGAATATTCAATATCCTCCTTTAAGCCCAAGCCAAGGTACAGTTGCAAAAGAAAGGGTTGGGGATGACCTGCAGGTCAAGTTAATGATCAGATGGCAGGGTTGAACCATAGATCCCTAAAAGAGGATACCATTAAGGTGGCAAAAGGGGTGCTCATGAGGCTTATTATAAGTCCAGGGTAACCAGGTGTCCATTTCACAAGGCAGCAAGGAATGGGTTGGTCATGGTGTGAAGCTTGCAGCTCCAAAACAAGAAAGGGTTGGAGTTAGCATATTGGTGATGCAATATGCTAAGCATATCATACTTGAAGTGGCCTTTCCAACGCCGTGCTAAACGCCTCATTTGGACAAGGAACTTGAGAGTTATCAAGTCCCGAAGTAATGCCGCCGGACGCTACAGCAGTACCAGGACTAAGGACACGTGAGGGACAGGGCACGTGGCAGTGTTGGGTGAACCATCACACGTTACGTGTCACAGGACCGACTGTCACTAGGAGGTACTGTGGTCAATATTGGTTGATGGTACCAAGAATGTCACAGGACTTCAGGACTGGCAGTCCTGCAGGCCTGGGATGGACGGGTACTTGTCATGACGGATAAATCCAGAGCGTTACTGTCATTCATGGAAGGACAGACGTCCTGGATTGATGCAACCAAGGAAATTGACAGTGGCGGACCTGCCAAGGCGTGCAAGGCCTGGCAGCAATGGTGAGACCTAGAAAGGCTCGGACACAGCAGTGGCCAAGCGTCTTTTCCCAACACCGTCCGTGGGTACTGCCGCCTCAGGCTAGTGACCACAGGGTAGTGAGGCAACTGTGGTAAAGGTTAAAAGCCGCTGGTTGAAACCATGGCTCCATTCATCACATCTTGGGAAGACCAGAAACTCACTGTTCCGCGTTCATCTAAATCATGCCCGCACATTTATCACGCCGCAATGCCCGCTGAATGCTGGCTGCCCGCATCAGTGCAGCGCGGCACCCCACTTACGCCGCGCAAGTACCGGCTGTACCGCGCGCCAGGTAGCTGTCTTCTGGGCAGATATAGAGGCCAACTAGGCTCATAGCCCTAGGGTAGAGAGCTTAGACTAGAGTTGGCTTGATGTTGTAGATATAGATTAGACCGGTAGGATTGTTTGCATATCCATCCATCCATCCATTGGGGTTAATGCTCCGTGACACCCCAACGGGAGCACGAGTCTAATTAATTAATTAATTAACTAGGCTCATGCCACCCAGACCAAGTGGCGGTGCAGGGCCTAAGCTCTCAAGGTGCGAACAGCTGCCACATGTAGTGCAAATGGAACGGAACACATTACTGTTGCGTTCTGTGCATGTCTCGTCTGCCACTACGCATGCATGCAGAAGACAGACGACAGGATTTTATCCGCATCCAGTGCAGCTAGGGTTGAGGCATATGATACAGACGATCTTCGCTTTTGGTGTCGACAACATTTTTTGCATGTACTAATAACTTATAAAGGCAATGAAGCCCACGGGGATTTATCAATGTTAAAACCTGCACAGGGCAGGAATCTGGAGAATCAAGACCTGCATGGTAGTCGAGACGTGACAGTCGCATGTTTTAATTAATTTAGCCTAAATTAATTAATAAATAAAGCACAAAAATTGAGCACCCAAGGCTAAAAAGCATACTGTTATCATCCAAACATATAGGACAGGGGCTTTGGCCACACAATGCCTCATGTCCAATTTGAATGTGGTGGTCAACAATTAATTAAACCAACACCGGCTTAGTAATTGTGCGCTACTCTGTACATCATACGTATTATTCAGGTGTAGGCGTGTAGCTGAAACGTACTTTTCATACACTTTGTGAAAGTCCAGTACAGAGGAGAATGTAGTAGAATACATGTGGTCTTAAAGACCTCTAATTGCAGCTCAGGGACTCCTTGACGGTCCGCCTGCTACCTTGACAGCCAACGCAGGTTGCTCCGTATCCACGCGAGCGTGCCCAGGGTGTACTTGTATGCCAGCCCGTACGCGTGGTCCCAGATGAACACCTGGTGCACGCACTCCACCCCCTCCTGCAGCTGCCGAGGCCTCTTGGGCCCCACTGCACGCAGACGGTCGACATTCCGCGGGATCTCCTCCATGCAGAAGGGCAGCGAGAAGCTCGGGTAGTGGATTCGAGGGAAGTCGCCCCACACGTAGGGCGGGCTGTCCTTGTCTCACTTACTGCAGCAGCTTCAACAGTAGCGCAAGCCAACCCCCTGCTGCCTCACGAAGCCGTAGTACCTACCAGCCAAGGTGTTTTTCCAGAATGTTCTTGTGATAAGGTAGAGCTAACTACTGCACATCAGGCACCTGCAAAACAACAGAATGCCTTGCAGAGACCCTGTATATCAACATCTAGCAAAATGCTGACGCATAAACCCAGATTGTGAGGCATCCAGCGTAGTCTTCCAAATGTGACGAGCCTTCTCCCAGAAATACTGCCAGGGGCCGTACGTCTGCGTGAGCCCGCCATTGAGGTTGAAATATCCATCAGCCCCCGCCTGCATGCCAGCATGCTTGCTGCCATCCCAGTCAGGCAGCTGCTGGGCCCTTGTCGCCAAGAATATGTAGGCCTCCTCCACCGTGCGATTGCAGTCCATGGCCTTGACAACGTCGGTCTGAGAAGCGAATCAGGAGGGAGTGTGATGATTCCATGTGGGCACGCGCCAGCGTAGGCAGATGAATGCACTGGCATCCGCAAACTGATCGATTAGCGCGTGACGGCCACCAGAAAAACTGTGGATATCAAGCTCTTCCCAGAAAAGACTATCTTCGGCCCATGGATACACAGTGTCCCTGAAGAGTTAGGAGTGCTGTGACCGTGGGAGTCGAAGGTAGAGAATTCGAAGAATCAACATTCTCCTAATCTAAGGGGCGTGCCTTACGATGCCGTGGGATTTCTGGATAGTGCATGAGTGAGCGCGACGGGATATGTACATGGATATTATATGGATAGTATATGGATAGTGCATGAGTGAGCGCGACGGGATATGTACATGGATAGTATATGGATGGTATATGGATAGTGCATGAATAAGCGCGACGGGATATGTACATGGATAGTATATGGATAGTGCATGAATAAGCGCGACGGGATATGTACATGGATAGTATATGGATGGTATATGGATAGTGCATGAATAAGCGCGACGGGATATGTACATGGATAGTATATGGATAGTGCATGAATAAGCGCGACGGGATATGTACATGGATAGTATATGGATGGTATATGGATAGTGCATGAATAAGCGCGACTTTGCTGACCGGCCACCCATATGTCCGGGACCTCCAACTATGCCATGCATGTCATGGATTTACCCAAAACGCCCTAGAGCACCAAATTCATGCTGGAAACTTGTACAATTGTCAGCTTTCACCTGCACCTTCCACATCACAAGCATGGAATGACATGGCATGGCGTGGCGTGGCGTGGCGTGGCGTGGCGTGGCGTGGCGTGGCGTGGCATGTGCCCAACTGCTGCTCCATCGTCGTGCAATCGCCAACGGCACTGGTGAGCCGCCAGATGGAAGTCATTACCCACCGTGCCCTGTACAGTCACACATACCACTGCGTGCTCTACAATGGCACCTACCACCGCGTCCTCTACAGTGGCACCCACCACCGTGTGCTCTACAGTCACACCTACCTCATAGGGGGACATCCGGATGGTCGGGTAGTCGTCGTACGTGAGGGACAGGCTCCGCCCCCAGCTGTACCCCTTGATCGGTTCGGTGATGTACGGCATGAAGCACGCCACGCTGCACGGCCGCAGGGGCTGCAGCGATGCTGGGACCACAGGGCCACGCCCAGGGGGGGGCGCGGAACTGACCACCTTCTCTCCGAAAGAGCAACCTGGGGCCTCCGCCCCGCTGCTGCCGCACGTGCCCTGCTGTCCTCGCTGGCTGCTGGCACCCCACTCCCCCCCGCCGCCAGCCTTGGCGTTCTTAACGGCGAAGAACATGTGCTTGCTGACGTTGCCCCACAACAGCTCACCAAACGCCATCTGGTCGGCGTGCGGCAGCAGCCGCAGCCGCGCCGCGACATGCTCGGGGACCGCCTCTGCCCTGCTCAGGGTCCCGAAAGAGTGCTGGTTGAGCAGCAGCTGCATGCGCATGCCTGCGCCCGCCAGCCAGTCCTGCACCTGCGGCAGCGTGAACGGCTGCAGGGATGGCACCAAAACAGAGATGCACCAAGCAAGAGAGGTGAGCAATGAAGGCCTTGGACGTGGCAACACGCGCAAGGTCGTCATGATGGGCTTTCACTGGGCAACATAGGACGAAGAAGAGGAGAACATTTGTACAATCCAACGCAGCAAGGGGGGCCCTTGCGAAGTCATAGGATAGGGAGGGGCGGCGGCAAGAGGGGGTTGGATCGAGACAAAAGTGGAGGCCCATGGGAACGAAACACGGTGACAGCGGACAGCAAAAAACAACGGAGTGCGGTGCGGTGCGGTGATTAACAGAGGTCATCAGGAGGCATTGTCGATCACTTTTCGCGAAAAATTGCCACAATCCCCCTAGGGTAACTAGACAGTAACAAAGGGTCAACAGCCATGTACAGGAGGCTTGTGAACGAATGGACGTCACGCGCAAACTGTGGCTTTGCGTTGGATTGTGAAGGTGTTGCACACTTGCGGCTGGAACCACGCGCAAACAAATGTGGCGCACCCGTGGGGTAGTACGGCTGAGAAGTCGTGGACCTAGTCGCGTGGGTGGTCCTGAACATAGGCCGCTAGGGTGGTCCTGAACATAGGCCCGAGCAATCACAAGCTTGAACTGAGATTGATGACATCTCCAGAACTTGAACGCTGCCCCCTGCACTCACCCGGTCGGTGGAGTGCAGGAACAGGTCGTACAGGCCCGACCCGCCAAAGCTCATGTAGTCGGTCGAGGCGGTCATCTCCTTATTCTTGGCCAGGCGGTTGGACGTAGGAAGCGTCGCCAGCAGCTGCCTCAGCGTGGCCAGCTTTGCCTCAGCTGCTGTCTCGGCGTCTTCGGGCGTGGACAACGTTGCGGAGACAGGGGCCCCTGCGGCTGGCGTGGGCAGCGTAGGCTGTTCATGTCCCTCCTGGCTGCCGTCACCACCAACTGGCTCGGCTGACTCGGGATATAGCATGGCCATCATGCGCTGGACATCGTAAACGCCCGTGCGGCCCAGCGTGCCGTACAGCATGAGGTACATTCCGCCATCTTCGGCCAATACCTCCTCCAGGGCCTTCAACCCAAGTTCAGGGGAGTCGAGGTGATGCAGCACCCTGCCAGCCAGGGGCAGAGGGACGGGGCGTCACGGCAGAAAGGGGTGATGCAGGTACCAGGGGACTGGCGACTGACCCTCTTTCGGGTGGGCCCAAAGCACAGCTAAATCGGCATGACCATGTACCGTAGATAGAGAGCATGACCACGTACCGTAGATAGAGAGCATGACCACGTACCGTAGATAGAGAGCACGACCACGTACCGTAGATAGAGAGCATGACCATGTACCGTAGATAGAGAGCATGACCACATACCGTAGATAGAGAGCATGACCACGTACCGTAGATAGAGAGCATGACCACGTACCGTAGATAGAGAGCATGACCACGTACCGTAGATAGAGAGCATGACCACGTACCGTAGATAGAGAGCCGGGGGCATGACCTTGTCTGTGAGACGGCGTGTGGAGCAGGCAGTCAGACAGCCAGGCTGGTTAGCTGGCTGGCTAGCTGGCTGGCTGGCTGGCTGGCTGGCTGGCTGGCTGGCTGGCTGGCTGGCTGGCTGGCTGGCTGGCTGGCTGGCTGGCTGGCTGGCTGGCTGGCTGGCTGGCTGGCTGGCTGGCTGGCTGGCTGGCTGGCTGGCTGGCTGCTAACCATGCCCAGCTAATCACCACATATGTACATACACCCTACCATGTATATAGCAAGGATTGTTCAATGAAGGATGGGAAAAGGTTGTTAGCGGGACCACCCCAGGGCCGCCTTACCCAACGCAGTTGATGAAGTCAAACGTCCCCAGCCCCATCCACGCCACATCGATGATTGATCCCTGGACAAACGAGACGTTCCGCAGGCCCTGCCCCTCGACCCGCTGCCGCGCGATGCCGATCGACGCGGCCGACAGGTCGAGGTGAACCACCTCGTAGGGGCACCCCAGGGAGCTGAAGTACTTGGCCAGCAGCACCGTCGCAGATCCCGTTCCCCCCCCGGCGACCAGTGCCCGAAACACGCGTCCGTCACCCCCGTTCTCCAGCTTGCGCCGGCCACCGTACACGACATCACTGATCTCTACGGGGTAGTAGCCGCCCCGCAGTGGCATGGGGCCATGGGCACGCTCTGCCGTGACGTCGATGGGGGGATATGGGAGTACCTGCGGGGCCAAGCGCGAAAAAGAAAAAAAAAGGGGGGGGGGGGGGGGGGACATTATTACAGCCGCGGCAGGGAAGAGAAGAAACGAGCGGAGAGGGAATAAACCGAGCTCTTATTTGAAATGGACTTCCAATTGGCTGCTCGACCACCCCTACATTGTCGTCAGAAAGCAACAAACGTGAAAACGCTAGCTGCCCAAATCTGAGATTCCGCGGAGCACAGAAAGTAAGAAAGCCTAGAAGCTATCAGCAAGGAATCGAACATAGGACCTTTGGCATGATTTTGCGGCTGTGTGAGTCTCCTGATCCGAAGGCATCTCACTTAACGTTTCGAAACAGCCCAACTGCGAAAAACCTCTTTACCGGAGAGGCGTGCCAATATGTCCGATATTGCTGAATCTAATAGAAGATGACTCAGCACTAGACCTAAGTGCGCAGGAATACATACGTAGTGGTTGGTCCAAGCAGAACCTTGTCATGCTCAACTACTGCACTGCCACTGTTTCGGCAGCGGGTACGCCAAGCCGAAATTGGGAGGCTGTAAGGTGTAAGCTTGCCTGACAGCCAGACCAACAGACCAGGCGAGATGGGCAGCTCAAGGCGGCAGCATCTCCCTGCACGAGCCCGCTGTTTCCAGGGCCCTTCTCCAGATCAGCTCAGGTACGCAAGTTCATAAGGCAAGGATTTGATTTTTCATTAGGGCTGAGCCAGTGGAGGGGTGCCAATCTGTAATAAAAGTAACATGGAGTTGAATAAGCACTTGCTATACTCTAGTTAAACTTGTTATAGAAGAAGTAAAACAAGCATCATATGCTTACTTCGTAGTGGCTGCGCACAAGGCGATCAGCCCTCCTCTTGAGAACACGGGCGCTCATAGTACGAACTGGAGGGGAAAGCGTGAATGTGGTATTGCCAGTCGCCACCACGCGATGGCCCTGCCCCTGGCCTCCGGGTGGTTGCTGAACAAATGCAACGCTAAGGAAATGACTTCCCGGGCCAAATGCAAGATGGATATCCGCGAAAACAAAGGGCTGCTGATTTTCTTTCAAGCAAACGCCACGTGGAGGTCCAGGCTTTCCCGCCGCATCCCCCGCCGTTGCCGAGCTTCCAGCCGGGTAGCCACAAGCACTTTCATCAATGCAGGCGCACATCCAACTGTTTAACGATTCTACCGAACCATGTAGGCATTCAGCCTCAACAACAAGGTCATTGCTCGAAATACTGCTTCCAGACGCCGGTTGCTTGATAAGAACGCGTGGAACGCAGTTCACAAGAGCCGCCTGAAGCAAGAGGGAAATCAGCAGCGAAATTGGGCTTCTCGTGCGATTAGTCATTTCGATGGTTGGCAGTATTGTAACACTTCTCGCCAACTAAGAATTATTTTCCAACCATCATCAAGCTGCATGGCTTAACCTCATCTTAGCTTCTTCAAGGTCCCTCCACTGTCGCCATGTATTATATAACCGGGCCGGCCAGCTCCGCACGAAATTCGTGCCGAACGGGAAATTCATCAGTGCCACACTGCGCGCGCTCGAGATACAGTCATTCACGCCTTAAGTTGGGTTCGGGAGTTGAGTTTATGAGCCGTGAACCCAACTTAAGGCGTGAATGACTCTACTAAATTATGAACTAAAGATACTAAAACATACTATTCTTAACTACTTTGAAATTAGAACGCCGAAATTCAATTCGACCCAACTTATGGCGTGAATGACTGTACCGCGTAGCAGGCAGCAGCTACGGGTTACAACAGCAATCATGCAGCAATTATTTATTAATTTCTGCAATTATGAAGTATCTGAACAGTCATTCACGCCCCTGTCACGCCTTCAGTTGTGTTTGAGGTTTTCCGGGTAAATGGGTATTTTTATTAACCAATAGGAATATCGTTAGGTGAAGGGGTACACCCCCCGCATTAGTAGTTTTATATAAATAATTAGCTTCTGTAAAATGTTCTGGCTGAAAACCAGGAAACAAACAAAAGAAAATTAATTAATTAACTCCGGGGGCTGAGGACTGCACTAAACAAACAAACAAACAAAATTAAATTAATTTACTCCTGTGGGCTCTGGGTATCACTAGCCATTTTCGTCATACCAAGCACCGGAAATACCAAGCACGGTGCCGCAGCAGACCCAAGTATTGCCGGTGAGGGTAATATGTATGCCGGTGAGAAACCGGAAAAAACTACATCTCCTTTGCCCCAGTATACCTCGACAAACTCGTTGAAACCTACTTATCAGCCTATCACACTATCAGCCTATCACTTTCTACAAACGCATCACCGTGGTGGTTCCACCCAACAGCTAGCCACTGAAATTCGTGAGAAAACTGGTGAGATCTACCTGCGGCGCCACCGCCGTCGTCTTCACCTTCGTCCCGCGAAAATGCCTGATTCCAGTGGTACATATTTAGTTTGCAGCTGTCACAAAAAAACCAAAAAAAAAAAACACCAGGATTTATTCTTGAATTCTTTCTATGGGATGTATGGAGTCCGTCCACTGAGTTTCAGACCGAAAATCTCGTATCTACTGTGTCTCCCACGTGTCAGATTTCAACGCGATACATCGCGTTCTAACCCTGCAACGCGATGTATCGCGTTGTAAAAAACACGGGTTAACATTAATTAATCGATTCTCTCTCTCTCTCTCTCTCTCTCTCTCTCTCTCTCTCTCTCTCTCTCTCTCTCTCTCTCTCTCTCTCTCTCTCTCTCTCTCCCTCCCTCCCTCCTCCCTCCTCCCTCCCTCCTCCCTCCCTCCCTCCCTCCCTCCCTCCCTCCCTCCCTCCCTCCCTCCCTCCCTCCCTCCCTCCCTCCCTCCCTCCCTCCTCCCTCCCTCCCTCCCTCCTCCCTCCCTCCCTCCTCCCTCCCTCCCTCCCTCCCTCCCTCCCTCCCTCCCTCCCTCCCTCCCTCCTCCCTCCCTCCCTCCCTCCCTCCCTCCCTCCCTCCCTCCCTCCCTCCCTCCTCCCTCCCTCCCTCCCTCCCTCCCTCCCTCCCTCCCTCCCTCCCTCCTCCCTCCCTCCCTCCCTCCTCCCTCCCTCCCTCCCTCCTCCCTCCCTCCCTCCCTCCCTCCCTCCTCCCTCCCTCCCTCCCTCCCTCCCTCCCTCCCTCCCTCCTCCTCCCTCCCTCCCTCCTCCCTCCTCCCTCCCTCCCTCCCTCCCTCCCTCCCTCCCTCCCTCCCTCCCTCCCTCCTCCCTCCCTCCCTCCCTCCCTCCCTCCCTCCCTCCCTCCCTCCCTCCCTCCCTCCTCCCTCCCTCCCTCCTCCTCCCTCCCTCCTCCCTCCCTCCCTCCCTCCCCCCCCTCTCCCTCTGCCCCTCTCTCTGTCTCTCACACACACACGCACGCACACGCACAAGTAAGCTCAGTTTCTTAATCCATCCATCCACCCACCCACCCACCCACCCACCCACCACCCACCCACCCACCCACCCACCCACCCACCCACCACACCCACCCACCCACCCACCACCCACCCACCCACCCACCCACCCACCCACCCACCCACCCACCCACCCACCCACCCACCCACCCACCACCCACCCACCCTCCCACCCTCCCACCCTCCCACCTCCCACCCACCCACCCACCCCCACCCACCCACCCACCCACCCACCCACCCACCACCCACCCACCCACCCACCCACCCACCCACCCACCACCCACCCACCCACCACCCACCACCCACCCACCCACCCACCCACCCACCCACCCACCCACCCACCACCCACCCACCCACCCACCCACCCACCCACCCACCCACCCACCCACCCACCCACCCACCCACCCACCCACCCACCCACCCACCCACCCACCCACCCACCCACCCACCCACCCACCCACCCACCCATGTGAGCCCAGTTCATTAAATAATAGGGCCCTACTAGTTTGGTAACTTTTGTGAAGTTAGCCTTCGATCTTGGGGAGGCTCACAATTATTATCAGGCATGCTATGTTACACATATGCATGGCACGATGTTTATTAATTTATTAAACTTACACTCGAGATAGACATAACAACAGACTTACAAATTACAAAAACAGCAAACAGCACTAATTAAGAACATTCACACAACGCACTCCTTGGCAATCACAACAAACAAACAAGGCACAACCAAACACAATAATACACATGCCACCACACTGTAATACACGATGCGCTGACGCACAGTAAGCACAACGTTGCATGAAACCGGAAACATACACTGGGATAAACCCGCGGACAGCCAGTCCCGTTGTGACTAGGACCGGTTGGCTAGAATACATCGTACACAAAGCTGCTCCTTGTGTCTCCTCGACACGTGGAAAGCCAAACCTATACAAAATTGCCAGAAGAACCAGCACCCTATCTGGCATAGCACTTGGAGTGCGCCATTCCGAACACACTGACTCAGTGGCGCCAACCGTATCGAAGCTTGGCTAACCCACGCATGAGATCAGAGCAACAAGCTAAAGCACTGCAGGATCCCAGCTCCCAGCAGCACGAACCATAAAAGACCAAAACTGGTAATGAATCCAAAACTGGTTTGTAGAAGACCGCCCTTGAGGCCCAACACAACTTAGAACCACACGCAGCAGGCCGTAGCAAGACGCCTGAACCACCCGGAGTGATGGACAACGTTATGGCAAGCTGCAAGCTTTGCAAGGGGGTTGCCTGCCTTGCGAAGCCGCCTGCAACTTGGGATGGGGCCTTACACGTCGACGCCAAAACGGTTGAACCGGCAATCATAGGCAAAGATACCCGAGGTGGCATAGTCTGCCGCCTTCCCCACGACGAGTCCCTCGCTGTTCCTGGCCATGCTGGTGGACGACTGGCCCAACACTATACTTTTCGTCCGAGGGTGGTAAAAAGCATCCGAGGCGTAAATTACGAGGTGGTAATTTACTCCGCTTTTACTCTTACCGTTTGCATAGGAGGTCGGATCTTTCTCGTAAGCTACGAGTTAGATCCGAGGTAAGATCCGACGTCGTAATTTACGAGGTAGTAATTTACGAGGTAGTAATTTACGAGGTAGTAATTTACGAGGTAGTAATGTACGAGGTAGTAATGTACGAGGTAGTAATGTACGAGGTAGTAATTTACGAGGTAGTAAGGTACGAGGTAGTAATTTGCGAGGTAGTAATTTACGAGTTGGTAATTTACGATCCCGGTACTCGGTCCCGTAGGTTACGACGTCGTATGCTTCTCGCGTACACTACCGGTACTACAATCATGTCGCTATGTCGTTCTGAATTGCAGTACGCATGTCACTTATCAGAATTTCACTTTGATTTCACTTATCATTTCGGTCAACCTAACCCCTAACACCCATTTACCCGGGGGAAAAAAATGAATGGCATTTGCAGCAAGGCTCATGCAAGACGAGTTCCTATTTCATAAAAAATTTCATTATTAAATGCAGGATTACATGTCATGCACAAAAATCCAACGCCTTCACAGAAAATAGCATATCAAGTCTTCTGACGACAATATCAAGTCAATATCAAATTCGTGGCTTCTCTTCGTGGCTTGAAATACTGTTTCCATGCGGTGCTTAGGACAGCTCCGGGGATGTCGGCACCGCACAGAAGCTCCATCCGGGAGCAAGTGCGCCGGGGGAAGATGTTGTACATCCAGAGCTCGATATGTGCGGGAAGCCGTCGTGTTGGAAACCGAGGTGTCTGCACATAATTCCGCGCGCAGGCAGCTTGTGCCTTTACGGGGGAAGACCTGCGACACAAAAACCGTGTCCGGACAATGCAATACGGAGAAATGGCAACGGCAGATGGAGTCGGCTAAGGCCGCTTGTAAGGAAAGTGATTTTTAATGCACGAATAAATGTATAATGCATGCTACATCGCCATCGCTTGGGCGGTGAAAAGACAAGGACCAACCACATGCCCCCACCTACCCTTCGTGCATCCCGCCCTTGACGAGGCACAACCATGTGCCCCCACCTACCCTTTGTGCGTCCCTCCCTTGACAAGAAACAAGCACGTGCACCTATCTAACCTTTGTGCATCCCTTCCTTGGCAAGGAACAAGCACACCCACCCACCTACTCCACATGCATCCCTCCCTTGACAAGGAACAAGCACGATCACCCAGCTACCCACTAGCACGGCAGCAAGGCAGACCTTACAATGGCAAGTGATGTTTATCGGTAGAAACTGTTAGACAACTAGCAAACGAGCCAGCCGGTGAAGAGCAAGGCACGCATGCAAGGAATTTGTCGTTGCCTATGTCTACGCTTGTGTTTGTCACTGCAGTTGAAATCTGCATTTGCATCAGCAGGCCCGATCGAACCCCATGTCGCCACCCGCATTTCCACTTATACTTCACGGCCCCTTATTCTTCTCTTGTGCCTGCCTTTGCCCTAACTGTTACCCTAGCATCTGCCCTTGCCCCTATCCTTTGATCCCCAGTGTTTGCCGTTGCCCTCATCCTTTCCCTAGTGCCTGCCCTTGTCTTCATCTTTTCCCTTGTGCCTGCCCTTGCCCTTGTCCGTTCCCTCGTGCTTGACTTGTCCTAATCTCTTTCCCTTGCGCCTGCCCTTGCCCTTATCCGCTTCCCTTGTGCCTGCCCCTGCCCTTGCCCTTGTCATTTCCCTTGAGCCTGCCCTTTTGGCAAGCACAAGTGCCTTTGTCCTTTCCTTGGCCTTGTGCTTGCTCTTCCAGTTTCCCTTTCCTTTGCTCGTGCGGTTGCCTTTGCTCTTACCCGGGTGCTTGCCCTTGCCGTTTGCAAGCTGCATTATTGTCTTAGCAAGCTAGCAAGTGCAAACTGGCACTGAGCCAGAAATGCAAGCAAAGCAGCCAGTGTAAATAAGGATGGACGGGAACAGTAGAAAGCTAGGGGTGGCAACGGTGCTAGAGCTCATGGCAACAAGGTGGTCCCATTCTTGCTGCATTGGGTGCGTTGCGTGGGTGGGATATTGCGAGAGGGGGACATTCTTGCCTTGGTTGTGTTTTCACATGCACCCGGTGCTTGAATTTATGCGTGCAAGGGTGGCTGGTATCCCAACCAACAGCCTAAGAGGAAAAAGAGTGCTTAGAAAGCAAGAATGACTTAATGTTGGTAATAGCAGTGGCGGCGGCAGCAAAAACTGTTGTTATAGATGCAAGCTACAACACTGCGGATGGTTTCTCACACTAATGTGGATAATGATAATGCATGCCACTTAACGGGACCATATAAACCACAACAAGAATAAATCGTGAGAGCAAAAGAAAGGGGAGTACAAAATGGCCGGCTTACCTAGCTACAGCAAAAAAATTACATGAAAAACAAGATAACTCACCTTTGTCGCAGCAGTGACCATATCAGACAGCTCACAAAAACTTGTTGATCCTTGAAACTTCCTGCTTGAAGGCAGCCACCAACGGTCTGGAGTTTTCACCCCAGTCCTTCTCAACAGCCAAGGAAAAGGGAAAGAGAGAGGAGGGGTGCGGGAGGGACAAGAGAGCGGGGGTGGGAAGGGAGAGAGAGAGAGAGAGAGAGAGAGAGAGAGAGAGAGAGAGAGAGAGAGAGAGAGAGAGAGAGAGAGAGAGAGAGAGAGAGAGAGAGAGAGAGAGAGAGAGAGAGAGAGAGAGAGAGAGAGAGAGAGAGAGAGAGAGAGAGAGAGAGAGAGAGAGAGAGAGAGTAGGAGAAGTGCGGGTGGGGGTGGGAGAGGTGGGATGGAAGATTCACTACGTTAGCAGGCGACTAAACTGCTACAATGACACAAAACCACGGAGCTAGGCCCTTCACTCCATCAGATCAGAGTGAAAACCCATGTTGAAACTGGGACAAATGCCATTAGAATGTTACTATGACCGTGGCTAGTAAACGTGAATTGACACCCAGGTTGTGACTTCAACGATTGGAGGCAACCTTGCCAAGTCTCCCAAATGCAGTCGGCTAGACAAGCTTCACAAAAAACGCAGCAAACATGTTAACGTTGCTAATATTCCAACGACGCGCATCCGCAGTCCGGCTGCCAATGAAGTCTTCTTGGTCGCCAGCTGTGCACAGAGGAGTAACCGCTAGAGACGCCAATTTGCGAACAACTCATTACAATTACAAAGCGCAGGAAGCAGATGGCTATGCATCAACAATTACTTCCGCTCGCCCTCGTATTTAGCCAGGTCTATCTGCCCAAACTGGGTAAATGTTTTGCGATCGGTGAAATTGGCACTCTAGTGACTTACTTTCCCAGAAAGTGTCCATTCACACGACAACCGACTCACGCTCACACGTCGTGAGGAGTTGCCGATAGGATAAAGAAGCCGAACGATGAATTGCTGTACATAAATGCCACGCTAACGGCGTCGTGAACTGACTTCTTGCAATCACGATTAAAGTGCCCGGCCCAACAACAAATTGGCGACACACGACCCCGCAACTGGAAAAGAATTCTGGCCACATTGATATACATCGGTTTGATAAAGTAAAACCTCGCATTCGGTTCTGGCTAGCCTCAAACGCATGCGCCTTGAAACCTTTATCCTCCTGGCGGCCACAGTTTCTCGGTTCTCTGTTCCGTTGGTCGTGCCGCTAGCGTGCCAGCCGCTCCAGTCCCTAAAATTCAAATTCGTGTTGTTCGAGAAAACGTTGTCGGGTCGGCGACGGCACGATGCCGGGCCGGGCTGCATGGGCCATGGAGGGTGGTGGTACACAAATACCGTACAAGTGATACACAAATACGCTACAAGTGATACACAAATACCGCCAGTATAACAGCGGGTCGCTGCGTACCTGCCGTGGGAAGGAGGACAAGTGATACACAAATACGCTACAAGTGATACACAAATACCGTACAAGTGATACACAATTGCAGGCAGGACAACAGCGGGTCGCTGCGTACCTGCCGTGGGAAGGAGGACAAGTGATACACAAATACGCTACAAGTGATACACAAATACCGTACAAGTGATACACAATTGCAGCCAGGACAACAGCGGGTCGCTGCGTACCTGCCGTGGGAAGGAGGACAAGTGATACACAAATACGCTACAAGTGATACACAAATACCGTACAAGTGATACACAATTGCAGCCAGGACATGCAACAGCGGGTCGCTGCGTACCTGCCGCGGGAAGGAGGGGGGTGGTACACAAATATCCGACCTATATATTAGCAATAGCCGCCGCCTATCAAACAGGTCCTATTCATCGCGAGCGTCAACGCCCCGTCATCGCCCCGTCATCGCCCGGCCGAGGGCCTTAACCTGTTAACTCTTTATTCGGAGTGATAGTCAACGACCTATACTACCAATAGCTGCCGCATATCAAACATGGGCTTATCATCACGCCCGTCGAGGGCGATGACGGTGACGACCGTCACCGTCATCGCCCTCGACGGGCCAACATCTAAACTCTTCTCTTAATCAACAATCTATATTACCAATAGCCGCCGCCTATCAAACAGATCCTATTCATCACGCGCGTCAACGCCCCGTCATCGCCCCGTCATCGCCCCGTGATCGCCATGCCGAGCCAGCCGAGGGCCAACCTCTTTACATTTGTATTCGGAGTAGTAGTCAACGACCTATATTACCAATAGCCGCCGCATATCAAAAAGGTCGTATTCATGACGCCCGTCGAGGGCGATGACGGTGACGCCGTCACCGTCATCGCCCACGGGCCAACATCTAAACTCTTCTCTTAATCAACAATCTATATTACCAATAGCCGCCGCCTGTCAAACAGATCCTATTCATCACGCGCGTCAACGCCCCGTCATCGCCCCGTCATCGCCCCGTCATCGCTCCGTGATCGCCATGCCGACTGCCGAGGGCCAACCTCTTAACTCTTTATTCGGAGTAATAGTTAACTGCCGGCATTGCCATACAAGAAGAAGCTCTCGATCCTAGGTATAGACTACCTCGGGTATCATCATCGTAATTGCTAGCATCGAGATCATTCATACCTACCGACGATGGCCAGCTGCAAAAGAAAAATGTCGACCAACAGACAGGACCTATCGCCGGGAACCCTCAAGGCAATAAGGGCGAGACAGGCTTTCACCGTTAAGTAAAGTTGTCCACATCGTGCTAAGGAATTTGTGCTAATCTATGAGTACCTATATGGACACTTTGTCGCATTTTTTACATGGCAAATAAGCGATGTATGTGTCATGTAGGCTGCCATTGGTGCATGCATGCATGGGCCAGCAATGATGGTCAGAGGTACATTGTGCCTATGAGATAATCATCGATTTGTTGATCAGCAAGTGATTCATTACGTGAGACAACAATATGTTTGGGGGCTAAGCTTCTTACATTGGTCACATGGCCCGCCATAATTGTTTTCTTATGTGTTTAAGGTTAGGACTCTGTTCATGACTGAACGTCATGAACGCGCTCTATTCATGACATTGATTAATTGATTTTAATTAGTCTCATGTCCATGTTGGGGGACCGGGATCTCTGAATTCCCCAAAGAAGATATAGTGGAAGTCACCCCAAGACGTCAATATCCGTCAAGACGTCAATAACAACATGTATGTCCACAGCTCAGATGTATGTCCACAGCTCAGATGTATGTCCACAGATCAGAATGTATGTCCACAGCTCAGCTAGTAGTCTAAAATATGGGCCTCGAGCTAATCTTGCACGCAAGCAATGCCTATCATCAAGGATTAATTAATGCCTATCAACAAGGAGACAATCATGCTTGTTAAATTTCCTAGGACCCACAACTGGGGGGTCGTAGTCTTTGACAATGTCCGCCTGGGCAACGCTACTAATCCTACACATCCGAGGTCCCATGTCTGAATAAGAGGGGTTGAGCGGATGACGCCAACAGTGTCTGTGCTCTGCATGTCAGCTAAAATCATACCGCGGAGACAAACATATGGCGGTATGTCCAATGTTGGCCACTGCGTCGCCTAACAGGTTCTTACATGGTCGGCAAGGGCCTGACCATGTAAGAAGATATCTCCCTGGCTGGCCAGTCCACAAGGAACCAGCACAGACCTCATCTGAATCAACCTGATTAATTAACTAACTACTTAATTCATTTATTAAACTCATGCCCCCATTAGGGAGTCAAGGAGCATTAGCTAACCCCGATTAATTAATTAATTTAATTAATTAATTAAACACGTGCTCCTGTTGGGGAGTCACGGAGCACCGAAGTGCTTTTAATCCCTGTGTGTGGACAACAGGAGAAAGGGCAGAGACCCCCAGTCTCCTTCATGCCTAAGGCATGCCACAGCTGCATTCGGGAACGCTAGCTAAAGGGACACGCCAACGATCCGGCAATCTGTGGGTGCAATAAGACCCATGTGAGCATGGCATAACACTAGGAGCGTGGGCAAGTAATCTCATCATAGCCAGGACGTAGCATGGCTGTACTAGGACTATACCCCGATCAATGGATGGATGGATGGATGGATGGATGGATGGATGGATGGATGGATGGATGGATGGATGGATGGATGGATGGATGGATGGATGGATGGATGGATGGATGGATGGATGGATGGATGGATGGATGGATGGATGGATGGATGGATGGATGGATGGATGGATGGATGGATGGATGGATGGATGGATGGATGGATGGATGGATGGATGGATGGATGGATGGATGGATGGATGGATGGATGGATGGATGGATGGATGGATGGATGGATGGATGGATGGATGGATGGATGGATGGATGGATGGATGGATGGATGGATGGATGGATGGATGGATGGATGGATGGATGGATGGATGGATGGATGGATGGATGGATGGATGGATGGATGGATGGATGGATGGATGGATGGATGGATGGATGGATGGATGGATGGATGGATGGATGGATGGATGGATGGATGGATGGATGGATGGATGGATGGATGGATGGATGGATGGATGGATGGATGGATGGATGGATGGATGGATGGATGGATGGATGGATGGATGGATGGATGGATGGATGGATGGATGGATGGATGGATGGATGGATGGATGGATGGATGGATGGATGGATGGATGGATGGATGGATGGATGGATGGATGGATGGATGGATGGATGGATGGATGGATGGATGGATGGATGGATGGATGGATGGATGGATGGATGGATGGATGGATGGATGGATGGATGGATGGATGGATGGATGGATGGATGGATGGATGGATGGATGGATGGATGGATGGATGGATGGATGGATGGATGGATGGATGGATGGATGGATGGATGGATGGATGGATGGATGGATGGATGGATGGATGGATGGATGGATGGATGGATGGATGGATGGATGGATGGATGGATGGATGGATGGATGGATGGATGGATGGATGGATGGATGGATGGATGGATGGATGGATGGATGGATGGATGGATGGATGGATGGATGGATGGATGGATGGATGGATGGATGGATGGATGGATGGATGGATGGATGGATGGATGGATGGATGGATGGATGGATTGAATTGAATTGAATTGAATTGTAACATAACTCCGTTGGGAGTATATGTAGCACATAGCCCAGAGAAGGGGCATATGGCCTATCATACATTCTAAGCTACTTCCTGCAAGGGTGGGAATGTAAACAACACTTGCTCTAGGTGCACTAGGGCACCTGCACCACCCAGAGTTTCAGGCAACACCCAGCGAAGGGGAGCCTGTCATAGGTGGGGAAGATCATCATGGCTATACAAGAGCTAGGACATGGCTTCTCTACAGAGAGCATCTCTCTGCATGGCATAGCATGGCGAAATTCTTAATGCAACATCCATGGGGGTCCCGTTATAGGCAGGGCTTGGCTAAATCCTGTAGACAACATCCATGGGGGCCATTATGGGCGCACATGCGCGTGGGCCACATGCTAGGCTAAGCCTGACTAATCTACACTACTGGTATGAATTCCCTAGTCTGGGGTGGCAGGAGGGGGCTGCCAGGGCTTGTGGTCAACGTGGATGACCGCCCCCCTCCAGTATACCGGCTTCCCCCCTGCGCTGTGCCGGAGCTGAAGGTAGGCCGGCCATAGCTCGCGTCGCCGCTGTTGCTGGGCCAGGGTCAAGTCGTCGTCCAGCGTGAAGCGAGTCCTCGAGAGCTTCTTGCGGCATTTAAGGAACGACAGCTTGTCCGCCATGTACTTAAAGGTGAGGAGCACGGGTGCCGGGCCAGCCTTCCCCCGCGCGCGGGGGAGGCGGACAGCCGACATGTCCAGCTCACCAGTGAGTAGCATGGGGGCAAGAATGTCGCGCTTAAATGCCTCAAGAAGGGTCGTGGAGGTCTCACCTGCCGGCTGGTCGAAGTGCTTGACGATGACATTGTGGCTGCGCCGGGCGATGTCGGTTTCCTCGCGAAGGTCGAGGGCTTGTTGCTTGAGTTGTGCCGAGATGGTGGAGGTGGTGGAGGTGGTGTGCTGCTTAAGCAAGTCCGCCCAGGTGGAGGGAGCATCGCCGGCCGGGCCAGCAGACGCCGGCTGGGCGGCGATGTCCTTCACCGCCTGGGCGGTGAGGCCGGCGGTGTCATGCAAGCTCTCAAGGGCGTTGGCGGTGGCTTGAAGGCGTTGGTCGAGGTCGAGGAGCTGGGCTTTGATGTCGGCAGTGGAGGCGGAAATGGCAGTGGAGGTGGAGGCGGCAGCGGCGGAAATGTGAGGAAGTTCAGCAGCCAGCGTGCCACCCATTGCTGCGACGTCAGCAGCAAGGGGGGTCACGTGCTGCTGAAAGGCTTCCGTGAGGATGGAACGGAGGGTGGGGGCGGAGATGGATGGAGCCCAGATCTCGTCGTCAGAGCGCTCGAGAAGGGAGTTGAGGATGGTGTGCTGGAGCTGGGGGCGGGGGCAGCCAAGCAGGGCGCCGTGGGTTTGCCAGCGGCAGCCGTTGCTGCCGATGAGGCGACCTTGGTCGTAAAGATGGAGGCACAGGTCGTAAAGCGAGGCGTAGTCCCCGTAGAAGATGCAGTCCATAGCATCGGAAGGAGACAGGTTGTTCCAGTCGTGATCATCGACCTTGAAAGGGTGGGGCCGAAAGCGCGGTTCCGAGGGGCGGGACCATCCTGTTTTGTCGGCTGGGCGGGTGCGTTTCGGGTCAGGCGATGCCGATGGCGAGGCATTAAGCCCGGGAGGTTGCTGGGTGGCCACCAGTGCACGACTAGTGTCACCGCTGTCTACCGGACCTGATGGCGAAGCTGCAGCCGCAGCTGCCGCATTTTCATGGGCGAGCGCATCCGCCAAACTGCGTTGCGTCAAAGGACGTTTGCTCGTCATATATTGCGTGTTAGATTCGGAAAATTATATCAGCATGTGCGTCTTAGAAAGACGAAGCGATAGTGATATTCACAGCTGAATTTGGGGCTCAAACGTGAAAGTTATGAGCTCCGCCGTCAGCCATGGCTACCTCGTGGCTCGTGGCTCGTGGCTCATGGATGGATGGATGGATGGATGGATGGATGGATGGATGGATGGATGGATGGATGGATGGATGGATGGATGGATGGATGGATGGATGGATGGATGTCAGGCTTGTCTTACATGATGCAGTGGAACTTTGGTGCTGGAGGGTTAATTGTGGCCCGGTCTGGTTTAGCTTCAGTGCTCTCATGGCGGCCTTCATTTGTAATTATTTGAATGCATGCCCATTGGGCCATGCATAGTGTATATTTTTTACGCATGCACGCCCATTATGTATCGCTGGGTCCATCCCATCAATGCTTGTTTATTGCCAGGTCTGGTGTAAGTAAGTTAGTGCTATCTAGTCTACAAAATCCTCACTACACTTCTCCCCAAAGCGCCCCTTCCGCTTTGGGGGAGGGGGCTTACCCACATGGGCTGGCGTGTGAGCCGGGACATTGGTCTTCCACCTCTTCTTGTTCTGCATAGGAACAGAGAGCGAAGAAATGCGGTGTGGGGACCCCTTCTCGTGGTAATGCGTTACATGTACTCCCCACCGGGCTTTGCTCTTCATGGGTTCATAAAGACAACAATTATTCAGTAAGAATTTAAAAAATTAGGAACATATATCCGTTGGGAGTCACTGTTACACATATACCTGAAAAGGGGCATATGATTTTAAATACATTCTGAGCTACAACCTGCACGTGCATGGGTTTAGTTAACTGGCACCTATACTAGAGGCCTGACATGGGGTGGAGCTTCAGTGCTTCCCCGCCTTCTCCTTCTCCCACACTGGGTGCTCCGCGTCCTTCTTCTCCGGCCCTGCCCATGGGTGCACCGGCCCCGCCTCCTCCTTCTCCTCTCGGGACGATTCGCGCTCCACGCATGGCTGCAGCATCAGTTAGCACGGGCAAGACATAGCAGTAACCGCGCTATTGCTGTTCTAGCACCAGCCTAGCAGACTGCCATGATCACTCAGCAAACCCACGACAGCTAAACCCTTGGCTGTCACAACCAGTCCATGCATCATTAAGTATGGGTACAGGGAAAGCTTCCCGCATATCCATGGCCATATGGATGGCAGCAACACAACGACTTGCCCCCTAGCCCCCCGTGCACACACAAAAACGTGGGTCGTGGCTTCCACGCCCCATCCGCCATGCATGACAGCGCGTACCTTACTCGCATTCACACCGGGCTGCATCCCAGCGCCGTTGCTGTCCCCATGTGACACGTCGGCTGATTAAGCAGACACACAGCAGAGTCTGATGTAAACCGCTAAACCCCAAACCCATGCAGACCACAGTCAAGGACGCGTGCATGTCAAGCCATGCCAATTGTGAACCGTACAGCAATTTACTTTTCAAGCCTGAAGAGGTGGATAGCAGATACTAGCCTGGAAGAGGTTACAGGGGCACATGTCCATTAGCGAGCGGAACAACACAGCATACACCCTACAAGCGTACCGCACAATGTCCTCCTGCAATTGTCTGCAGATCTCCCAATGCCGCAGACATCTCCACTGCTCTCATGGCGATTGCAAATGCTTCATGCCGCTGACATCTCCACTGCTCTCATGGCGATTGCAAATGCTTGATGCCGCACCTCTGCTTACAGCAGAAAAGCTTCCTCCGGGCGAGGCACCTGACTGGAACCAACACCCATTCCTTGGCTTCACAACGTGGCCATGACAGCATCGTGAATCTGCTTCGCCAACGCCCACACTTCAGGACCCGCGCCCTGCACCGCCATGGCCACAGGCTGCACCGCTGCAATCGATGCAGCATTCACTGCCTGCGCCGCACCATGTACTGCATGCACGAAAGCCAATCCTGGCTCGGTTATCATGGTCTTGCCCGATTCCTGCTGCTTCTTCTTCTTCGATGCGGTCATGCGCACTTTATACCCCTTCCTCTCCAAGCACGCCTTCAGCACCTGGCTCGTGCGGTGCTGAATATGCTTCTGAAGGCGCGCCTTCTAAACACGAAATGTTGGCAATGTATGATTCCCAAACGGCATGATAGGCACATAATCAGTCCCATTAATTGCTTTGCGGCAGTCAATGCACCAGAACACCTGTTGAAAAAAGAAGGTTATGCGCGCTAGCGATTACCCGCGGCAAGAAGCAATCAACACGCCTCGCTAACAACTGCAACCACAATGTAATTCATGACGGGCCACTCACCGCTACCCTGCTCTCCTGATTCAATGTCTCCCCATTCTCAAGGCCTCCATTGTAAACCTCTCCGTCTTCACCATCGTCATCGTCTTCCTCTTCCTCCACTCCGACGTATCCGTGTTTCCTTTTCCTAAGATACCTAGGGTTGTTCAAGTCGTATGTGCGGCGTTGGCACACTTCCAACAAAATTTTGGCCGCCTCTACCCATTACCATTTATTCGTACTATCATAACATATCCAGGCGTTTGAAAAATCATTCCCTCGTTCGAACTTCTACCCCTGGGCGTCCATGACGAGGCAGTCACGACGGGACGCAGATGCACAAAAATAAAACAAGGCGACATCCCTTCAATCATTGACCAAAAAACAGAATACGCGCAGAACTTGGATTTCAACACCACGCACCCATTACCAGCGAGCACGGCTGGCCTGCAACCGCCATCATTTCATAACCAGAAGCCAGGGCCCACACTCCATCCCGTTACCTCATCTTCCACGCACGGCTTCCGCTGCTTCCCTCTGCTCTTTCGCATTCTCCGCCAGCAACCTCGCCTTCTCCTCGTCCAACAATCCACTAAGAATAAAATCCCCTCTATTGGACGCCATTCAGACGAACTTTGCTAGCGTCTTTTCACCGGCCCCAGCACACATAATCTATAGCCGCTTAATGACAACGGCCGACAACGACAACTGCTGAATAGGCGAAAAAGGCTGATAACTACATTTTTATATTTCGCTGCATTTGCTAATAGACACGCACGTTCTCCCACTTCTCCATTACAATATAATTATCCATCTGGCCGTGTACAGGCAAAGATCCCCGAAGTAGCTTACTGAAACGTATCTTACAGCATCGGATCACTGGCACCTAATCTACAGGTGGTAGATTACCAACCAAGACCCGTCGCGGTAATTTACTCTGTCGGTAATGTACTACCAAAGATGTGCAGTCGTAACGTTACTCTTACTTACGGCTAGTAAAATTACTACCAATCATCCTACGTAGTAATGATTACGGCGTTGGATCTCACGCCTCGGATCTAGGTAGTAAGATAAGACCTCGTAATTTACGCCTCGGATGCTTTTTACCACCCTCGGACGAAAAGTATAGTGAACACGCCGTGCGCGTCACTGGTGGGCTTGAACTCGCGCACCTGCAGGTTGAGGAAGTTCTTCCCCGGGCCCTTGCCTGCTTCCCAGAAGGCCGCGCGGACGACCTCCACCTGCACGGTGGCCATGTCGGGCGCCGTCACGACCACGTGGGTTCTCTTGCGGGAGATGGAGAGGCCCGATGGGAGCATGAGGCTGGCGGTGGGGCCCTGGAGGGGAACCTGTGGGCGCGGAAGACACACGTGTGAGGATCGCGCCCAGAGCGAGGGAAGCACCCATGCGGCGAGCAGAGAATGGCAGAGGGAAAAATGAGTATCAGGGAGGGGACTGGGGAGACGATAACGAGGGAAGGGCAACTGCATGTGACGCTACCGTTTGCGAAGCGAAAACGCGTTGGTATGACCCCCAAATGGAGTCTACAGCCAGTCCTCTCAGGTCTTACGTCGTTTGATATCAGTGCCCTCTTTTCTCCCAGAACAATATGCCAAGCATGCCAGGTTATGTAGAGAGCGGAGCGTTGCGGAGCTCCGCTCACTGCAGTGGCTGGAGCAACGTGACGTTTGATAACACGCTGTGCAAGGACGCGGTGTGACATAGGTGATGCCGCGCAGGGGCGCCAACCCCCAACCCCCACTAACCCCTAACATCTGAACCCTAACAACCCCCAACAAATTTTAGCACTGAGGCATGGATAGGTACCAAGTCAACCTGAATGCCACGCAGGAACGCTTGGGCTGACCAAAGCGGTCACTATAGGGTGGGTTGGCTTTGGACTCCTTTATAAGACCTGAGGCACATGCAGTCCCACAAGGAAGCGTTCATCAAGCAGTTTTGTTGCTCACGAGATGCGCGTTAGTTGCTCTGTCAGTAAGAGGTTTGATTCCTCTTACTAGAGAAAGAGCTGCTTTGATTCCTCTTACTAGAGAAAGAGCTAATTAGGTTTGATTCCTCTCACTAGAGAAAGAGCTGCTTTGATTCCTCTTACTAGAGAAAGAGCTCATTTGATTCCTCTTACTAGAGAAAGGGCTCATTTGATTCCTCTTACTAGAGAAAGAGCTAATTTGATCCCTCTTACTAGAGAAAGAGCTCATTTGATTCCTCTTACTAGAGAAAGAGCTCATTTGATTCCTCTTACTAGAGAAAGAGCTCATTTGATTCCTCTTACTAGAGAAAGAGCTAATTAGGCTTGATTCCTCTTACTAGAGAAAGAGCTCATTTGATTCCTCGAGAAACTAGGGGCATGTCACGCAATCGAGGCACCGTGACAACATGTAAGCACACTCTCAGACAGCATGTTGCGCAATGATTCTTCCCCTGTTGAAGGCTGCATTGACGCACAATGACAACAATTCATGCAGCACGTATCCCATTCATGAGCACAAATCCTCTAGTACGCTAGGGGCTATTGCCACTGCTTAGGAGGTTCGAGTTTGCGTGTGAAGAGGGTGAGCAAACGTACCCCGTTCACGGTCACCGTGCCAGCGGATGCGGCGTAGCCGGTCCCTGCCGGCGACTCGGCAG
>RPFO01000434.1:0-40000 GCA_009746045.1 Mesostigma viride | reverse complement strand
ATACTGCCACTTGTTGTGGGCATGCGTCCACTTCATTTCAGCTTGTGCTAAGACAGCGTCTGAGCAGGTGTCCAACAGAGGCAGGTGACATGCACCAAACGTCACCACATGGGAAACGTCAGTGAAGGCTTAGTTTGCAGAAAAAATAATCCAGGGGCTGGAACAATAGGGCCGTTTCTAAATTACTTCCACTTTCAAGCTCTGCCTTGATTTAGCTCCATGGTCATTAGATAATTAATTACAAAGCACATGAATGAAAAATAAACTCAGGAGCAGAAGCAACGGCCGAGCTTCACGTGAGCAATAAGCAATGTGCGCTCAACTATATATCCAAGGTGAAAATGTATAACGCCTAAAATGCACTAGTACCTTCTCCTTTTCAGCTAGGTAAAAAATAAAGAAAAACTGTTGGGATGACACTGTGGCATACACTATGCTTCCCCACCCGTGGCTTCATGCTCCCCAGCACGTAAAAAAATGGTCACTTTGCCTCACCACATCGACGCGCCCAGGTAGGCAAGCAGGTGCCACGTCATACGTAGGATTGTCGTTGTAGTAGTAAGATATCAAGCGTAATACCTTGTCGATAGTGCAGCAGCGCCTAGGTGTGTCCAGGTAGGCAAGCTCGTAACGGTACAGAAGCCCCCCAGCCAATCAATTCAACATCGATACTACCGTAAAATCATCCGCACCGGCGCAGAAATCGCCCAGCTTGCCGTCCCCATCGCTGGCGTCACGGTCATAACAGATCGGAAAGTCGGGGTCGTCGCAACCCAGATCAGGCTCCATCCCGTTTGCCGTGTCCAGGCAGGCTGGCCTCGAAAAAAAACAGGAGATTAGGTTGGGCGTACAAGCACACTTGTAAGCATTTGTAAAAAAAAAAGGTCAGGCTCCATGCCGTAAACTTGCAGAGCCCAGGCAGGCAGGATGGCCGCGACGAATCAACCACATGCCACTTGGCATCCTTGCGCTGTCCACGAGCAAGTATGTATAAGCTATCAGGTGCCTAAAAGCTATCAAAGTATCTGTGAAGTGCCTAAAAGCTATCGAAGTATCTGTCTAAAAGCTATCAAAGTATATAAGGTATCATGCTATTAACCTAGCTGTGGCGGCTATCGTTCCATCCCACCACAAGGGAAAGTATACTCAGACACAAACTGGCTATGCTCAGACATAAACTATGATTGTTGTGGACTGTAATGACCGATCGATATACAAGTACACAAGCAGGCACGCGGCAGGCGCACAGCCAGAGCTAGAGGTAGGGAGTCGAAAAAAAGGGCGCTAGATTAAAGATAGAACGAGGGAGCCAGGACAGCAACAAGAGCTAGACCTAGGGAGTCCAGCATAGGGAGCTAGATGAGAGATAGGATGAGGGAGTCAGTACAGCAACAAGAGCTTGAGCTAGGGAGTTGGAGAATAGGGAGCTAGATGAGAGAGAGGGAGTCAGTACGCCTTGATGAAGAGCCGCCTGCACAAACGCCAAAAGCTACACAGTAAAAAAGCTAAAGCCGTACAAAAGCCTAAAGCCACACAACAAAAAAGCCTAAAGCCGCTCGAAAGCCTAAAGCTACACAAAGCTCAAACCCCAACACAACACAAAGTATTTCATCGGCCGCGTGGGAATAACGCTCCGAGACAAATCCTGGTGGCTAGAGCCAGCAGTGCATTGAAACAAACAGCAACATTTTATGCAATAGGAATCGAGCAATAGAAACATATGAATACTTGATAGACACGTATTTATATACAGGCACTGAGACAGCGCTCCCCAGGCAAAAACGTATCTATCCTCACCGGTGTAATACATATATATATGGTTGAAGAAATTTCCCACAGGCAAAAGCTCATCCATTGCTTATCAAATGCTAACCAGATATTCATTTGATACTCAATCTGATACTCGTAAGATGCCAATCAGGTACCGTAGTGGTCCTTGACAGATGCAAGGGCCACTACGGCACTCACCGGCGAAGATACCATCAGCGAGGTACTCACCGGCGCACGCGTCCCCCCCCCCCCAATCCGCGTTGCTCCCTGTGCTGTCGACGCAGATGGGGAACGAGGGTGTGCATCCCATGTCTTTGCCCGTCCCGGCTTCCGAGTCCAGGCAGTCTAGTGAAGAGGCGAAGCGAGCGCATGGACGCATGCGCGCAACCACGCAAGTCAAAGAAGCAAGCACATGCAGGATGAATGAATGCATGCATGCATACAGGGACGAGATGGATGGGGGCACCACATAGTAAGAACACACTACAGAGACCGCGATAGTAGCACCACATAGGTAAGAACAAAACACACTATAGTGACCATGACAGTAGCACCACATAGATAGGTAAGAACAAAACACACTATAGTGACCGCGATAGTAGCACCACATAGATAGGTAAGAACAAAACACACTATAGTGACCATGACAGTAGCACCACATAGATAGGTAAGAACAAAACACACTATAGTGACCATGACAGTAGCACCACATAGATAGGTAAGAACAAAACACACTATAGTGACCATGACAGTAGCACCACATAGATAGGTAAGAACAAAACACACTACAGTGACCATGACAGTAGCACCACATAGATAGGTAAGAACAAAACACACTATAGTGACCATGACAGTAGCACCACATAGATAGGTAAGAACAAAACACACTACAGTGACCATGATCAAAGCACCGCATAGGTGAGAAGACACTACAGTGACCATGCAACAAACCGTTGTAAACTATAAGAGCACCAGAGTGACCATGCAACAAACCGTTATAGAAATGAAAGGGTTATGTTAAGTGAGCATGCGACAATCCATAATGGATAATGCCACAGCACCAAAGTGACCATGCAAGCTGGAGCTGATAGCCATTCGTACACATGCGGCAGAACGTACGCATTCTTGCCCCATCCCCCTTGTGTCCCCATTCCCACTTCCGTAGCTTATCATCCCTAATTTGGTAGTCATGTGCATGGGCGCAGATATCACCAGGCCTGTGGTCTTGACCTGGATCCATAGACTCAACCTGGATCCATAGACTCAACCTGGATCCATAGACTCAACCTGGATCCATAGACTCAACCTAGATCCATATATTCACCCTACATCCATAGACTCAACCTATATCCATAGACTCAACCTGGATCCATAGATTCACCCTATATCCATAGACTCAACCTATATCCATAGGCTCAACCTATATCCATATATTCACCCTACATCCATAGACTCAACCTATATCCATAGACTCAACCTGGATCCATAGATTCAACCTATATCCATAGACTCAACCTGGATCCATAGACTCAACCTGGATCCATAGACTCAACCTGGATCCATAGACTCAACCTGGATCCATAGACTCAACCTGGATCCATAGACTCAACCTGGATCCATAGACTCAACCTGGATCCATCGACTCAACCTGGATCCATCGACTCAACCTGGATCCATAGACTCAACCTATATCCATAGACTCAACCTGGATCCATAGACTCAACCTAGATCCATAGATTCAACCTGGATCCATAGACTCAACCTGGATCCATAGACTCACCCTGGATCCATAGACTCAACCTGGATCCATAGACTCAACCTGGATCCATAGACTCAACCTGGATCCATAGACTCAACCTGGATCCATCGACTCAACCTGGATCCATAGACTCAACCTGGATCCATAGACTCAACCTGGATCCATAGACTCAACCTATATCCATAGATTCAACCTAGATCACCCTGGATCCTGGACCCTGGATCAATACTACAGTACAAAGAACAGTAGAGTATTTCAGAATCCATTTCTGGCCCCGCTTTGCTTTGCTCTGACGTACATAGAACACTCTACTGTTCACACTATAGAACACTCTACTGTTCACACTATAGAACACTCTACTGTTCACACCATAGAACACTCTACTGTTCACACCATAGAACACTCTACTGTTCACACTATAGAACACTCTACTGTTCACACTACAGAACACTCTACTGTTCACACTATAGAACACTCTACTGTTCACACTATAGAACACTCTACTGTTCACACTATAGAACACTCTACTGTTCACACCATAGAACACTCTACTGTTCACACCATAGAACACTCTACTGTTCACACCATAGAACACTCTACTGTTCACACCATAGAACACTCTACTGTTCACACCATAGAACACTCTACTGTTCACACTAAAGAACACTCTACTGTTCACACTACAGAACACTCTACTGTTCACACTATAGAACACTCTACTGTTCACACTACAGAACACTCTACTGTTCACACTATAGAACACTCTACTGTTCACACCATAGAACACTCTACTGTTCACACCATAGAACACTCTACTGTTCACACTAAAGAACACTCTACTGTTCACACTACAGAACACTCTACTGTTCACACTATAGAACACTCTACTGTTCACACTATAGAACACTCTACTGTTCACACTATAGAACACTCTACTGTTCACACCATAGAACACTCTACTGTTCACACTAAAGAACACTCTACTGTTCACACTACAGAACACTCTACTGTTCACACTATAGAACACTCTACTGTTCACACCATAGAACACTCTACTGTTCACACTATAGAACACTCTACTGTTCACACCATAGAACACTCTACTGTTCACACCATAGAACACTCTACTGTTCACACTATAGAACACTTTACTGTTCACACTAAAGAACACTCTACTGTTCACACCATAGAACACTCTACTGTTCACACCATAGAACACTCTACTGTTCACACCATAGAACACTCTACTGTTCACACTAAAGAACACTCTACTGTTCACACTATAGAACACTCTACTGTTCACACCATAGAACACTCTACTGTTCACACCATAGAACACTCTACTGTTCACACTATAGAACACTTTACTGTTCACACTAAAGAACACTCTACTGTTCACACCATAGAACACTCTACTGTTCACACCATAGAACACTCTACTGTTCACACCATAGAACACTCTACTGTTCACACTAAAGAACACTCTACTGTTCACACTATAGAACACTCTACTGTTCACACTAAAGAACACTCTACTGTTCACACCATAGAACACTCTACTGTTCACACCATAGAACACTCTACTGTTCACACCATAGAACACTCTACTGTTCACACTATAGAACACTCTACTGTTCACACCATAGAACACTCTACTGTTCACACCATAGAACAATCTACTGTTCACACCATAGAACACTCAACTGTTCACACTAAAGAACACTCTACTGTTCACACTAAAGAACACTCTACTGTTTACACCATAGAACACTCTACTGTTCACACCATAGAACACTCTACTGTTCACACTACAGAACACTCTACTGTTCACACTAAAGAACACTCTACTGTTCACACCATAGAACACTCTACTGTTCACACTAAAGAACACTCTACTGTTCACACCATAGAACACTCTACTGTTCACACTAAAGAACACTCTACTGTTCACACCATAGAACACTCTACTGTTCACACTAAAGAACACTCTACTGTTCACACCATAGAACACTCTACTGTTCACACCATAGAACACTCTACTGTTCACACTATAGAACACTTTACTGTTCACACCATAGAACACTCTACTGTTCACACTACAGAACACTCTACTGTTCACACCATAGAACACTCTACTGTTCACACTAAAGAACACTCTACTGTTCACACTACAGTCATTCACGCCTTAAGTTGGGTTCGAGGTTTTTGAGGGGTCAACCCAACTTAAGGCGTGAACCCAACTTAAGGCGTGAATGATTATACTAAATTCTACTAATTTGAACTTAAATACTAAAACATACTATTCTGAACTAATTTGAACTTGGAATGCCGAAACCCTATTCGACCCAACTTAAGGCGTGAACACAACTTAAGTCAACCAAACTTAAGGCGTGAATGACTGTATAGAACACTCAACTGTTCACACTATAGAACACTCTACTGTTCACACTATAGAACACTCTACTGTTCACACTATAGAACACTCTACTGTTCTATGCACTGTTGGCACCCCTCCCTCTTGCTATCCAGGTAACGTGCCTTGCTGCGCACACGATGTACTGGTGCCTAGGGAGCGCACCCCTCCCTCTTGCTATCCAGGTAACGTGCCTTGCTGCGCACACGATGTACTGGCGCCTAGGGAGCGCATCCCTCCCTCTTGCTATCCAGGTATCCCGTGTGAAGCTGTTTTGCTGACAGTTGACGCAATATTTCTATCCTGAGCTTCCCATAGATCATATTCTATCATATCAGGTTATCATATTACGTACAGGCACACTTAGTAGCCACCGCGGCGCAATCGTCTTACCTGAGGTTTACCAAGCACACTACCGCTTGTGCAGAAAACATGGACCAGTCTCTCGTTACCCGCAGGCGCACTAGCCACCAGGCTTGTACGCACCACCACTTACCATCAGTAAGTCGATAAGTTAATGAAGTCAAAAGTTTCCATACTGTCAAGATCTCGGGCCTGCGCTGGTTGTCTCATTGACAATTTACTAGTTGTACTTCAAGTATTTCATGTTACGTATGTACAGGCACAGTTGTCGCCAGGCCTATAGTCACCATTGCTGGCGTCACCATCCACACAGAAAATGCTGTTGGTACTGCAGCCAATGTCCATGGTGGTGTTCTCCGCCGAGTCCAAACAGGCTGTCCTTCATTGACAAACCAGCGCAGACATCCAGTAGGGGCGATAGCACGAATAAAGAGCAGAGGAGTAATGAGTGGCAAGACTACGGAGCAGAGGAGTAACGTGTAGCACGAATAAGGAGCAGGGGAGCTAGATGTGTAGCACGAATAAGGAGCAGGGGAGCTATATGTGTAGCACGAATAAGGAGCAGGGGAGCTAGATGTGTAGCACGAACAAGGAGCAGGGGAGCTATATGTGTAGCACGAATAAGGAGCAGGGGAGCTAGATGTGTAGCACGAATAAGGAGCAGGGGAGCTATATGTGTAGCATGAATAAGGAGCAGGGGAGCTAGATGTGTAGCACGAATAAGGAGCAGGGGAGCTATATGTGTAGCACGAATAAGGAGCAGGGGAGCTATATGTGTAGCACGAATAAGGAGCAGGGGAGCTATATGTGTAGCACGAATAAGGAGCAGACCTAGCTGTCTCAAAAGCTGTGCCTTAATCCATGTACTTGAACTACGGATTCTTGTCTAACAGGCTGTGTCAGAGCTGGCGTTACATCTATGGACTAAGCTCCAATGATGATATGCTGGTTTGCGACGGTTTGATGAGTACATACATCTGGTGAGAGCATGCGCAGTTGCTACGATTTCCTGTTGTTTTCATACTGTAGTTAGATATTTATCTTCTTTTGAAGGGGGCGCGCCGTATCCCGAATGGCAAGCCAACGAATTAGCAGCCAGCAACAAAGGCCAGAATTACACAGAGTCGGCTTTGTGAGCAGGTGCTCTAGTAATGCACGGTCCAGTAGAGATTAGGAACGATACAGTGGCAAAATAGGCACGGCCCAGTAGTAAACAGGAACACTGCAGAAGGGACGGGGAACTTGGGGTTGGGGTTCATGGAACTCACAAAATTCTCGAATAACAGCAGACTCAGGGACATCCACGCATGTAATAAAGTATTGTGCCTGGCCCGCCAAAGAGCGTATTATTGATGCGCTATGTGCTGATCACATCTATGGCAGCAAGGACTTGCTGAGCTGAGAATGCAACGCCATACAGCACAATTTGTTTTGTGAAACATCTTATGCTGCGCACCCGTACCCTAATCAGCCCATGTAGGGGCTGACTGGAAACGTGGTTGCCATGAAATGTGGGTTCTTTTTCAAGAGCATTAAAAAGAACGCTTCAGGCTTCTTTTGCCTCCCACCCACCCACCCCGGCAAAAGGGAACAGAGCAGGGGCACAGCTGCTGCATGTGGGCTGGCCCAGCAATATCAGACACTGCTCTAACCCTAGCATACAGATGGCCGTGTTGTCATCTGGTAGACATGTCTGTCTTGTTCCACAGTGCCGAGCTAGCACACACTTTGTAAAAAATGCAGACACAAGCACAATGCGGCCTAGACCTACTGTTTAGCTTGATTGTGCAGATGAACAATGTCACTACGGCTTCCCAAAGTGACCCCCTCTTGCAACAACGTTGTACTTGGTATGGCAAATAATACCAACAATCGCTTGCCCGGTCAGCGAGAAAGTGTGAGCTGCGACGACAGCTGGGACGCGCACAAAGTGGGAGGATGTTGCGGGAAGGAGCATTAATATGCGTCCTTTGTTCCAAGGAAAACATATAATTGATTTCAAGCCGGGCATAGCGTATTTATAAATGGAAGATTAGATATAGATAAGAAATATCTTAAGAATCCACAATTAGCAGCATGAACAAGGTCCAAGGCTCAAAGTAGAGCTTCCCGTTGATAAAATATCTACACATCTGGTTTGAGTAGTTTTCAGGTATGCAGAAAGCCTCACTTGATGTACAGCGGTGCATGATAAGGAAATATGGACTTTGGGCGACTTGGATGCTGCAGCTAGATCGGGCTTGCGAGAGTTGTCGAAGTGTCACTGGCCGTATAGAAGTCCGTCAGAGTAGGAGGGGGTGGGCTGCTAGCCGAATTCTACCGCTAAGTCACGTTCTACCGTTAAGGTTACGTACCCGCGTTAAGCTACAATGACGAGAATTTGGCGCGATCGTAACTCAACGCGGGGATGACTGTATTGTCATAATGATGACGATAGTAATGTATCATCATCGCGAAGCTTACGCACCTACGCAGGCAGTGCCGTTTCCATTATCGCCGTTGTTGGCGCCGCCATCATAGCAGTACGGGAAGCCAGCGACGCTGCAGCCGGCATCGGCACCGGTGCCATTCACAGAATCAAGGCACACTGTTCCAGCCGAAGAGATCGACCAGCCGGTGTACCAAACACGCGTTTGCAACACAACAAGGAGGCCAACTTAGGGACCAGCCAGTCACAACGCATGAATGGCGATTAATTGTAAAAAAAAGCACGGGGGGCGAAACAATAACAATTGCTAATGATGTTGATTTGAATCGACAACAACCGCAGCAGTGGTAAAGGCGTTTACAAGCAACCAGAGGGGCACACTTGTTCTCGGAAGAGACCCACCAACCACGAAAGCACCAACAGACGGATCATGAGGACACGCGCGCGCACGCAGCGATGGCACAAGGATGCATGCTCTGACAAGCAAGATACTCGGAACAAAGCAAACAGACAGCACAGTTGCTCGGGGCCAGGCCGTGAGTGCCAGGGGCTGTCGGGGGGAAATAAGTCAAGAGGTCGCTCAAGCACTTATCCAAGGGGTGTGGTGGACTAGGCTTCACAAGGGCGGCCCCTTCAAGGAAAGGGGGTAGGGTTCCCTAGTCGTGGGAGGACTTGGCCCAGCCACTGGCTGACATTGAGTGGCAATACTACCATGCAACGAGCATGGTCAATGGCTCTCACGGTCTTCAGAGATAACAACCACACAGCTTGCGGGTTCAACTTGCATCCGCCTGGATGGGTGCGCGCTCGTCTGCACAAGCAACACTTGATATATTGAGAAAAGAGAGCCTATGGATCCACTCCACTTGAGTCGTCGACCCGTATCTGGCTGCCTCAGTGCCAGACGTAGGCAGTAGGCTGCACAGATAGACAGATAGGATATTGCTAAATAGTTTCATTGAGAATGATACATAACGGAGGTGAGAACGGCATGCAACATAAGGAAAGTCCCGAAACGAGGAAGAACCCTGAAGAAAGAAATAACAGGCATGCAAGGATCAAGCCAACACAGTGTAAAAAACTACGACGACATGCAGCAACATTGCTGTCGGTCCATCAGGCCTGGGAGGGATCTAAACCGCAGGGGTCGCGACAAAGTCGGCCAGGATGCGGTAGAATAAAACAGCAGCCACGGGCCGGGCCCACTTCAAATGTTCCGCCGTCCAAGCCAAGTGTGTGACACTTTTTCGCTATTTTCGCAAAAAAAAAAAATTTTCGCACGAGTTCGCGTGATTTTCGCGTGATTTTCGCAAAATTTTCACACATTTTCGCACGATTTCGCACGATTTCGCACAATTTTGCATGATTTCGCACGATTTCGCATGGATTTCAACCAAGGGTCGTTTTGGGGAGTGACGTTTGACAAAATTTCGCATGAATTCACACACGTTGTGCACATCAAAATTTTTTACCGTCGACATTTTTCACATGAAATTTCGCACGATTTCAGCAAATTTCGCACAAATTCGCACGATTTCAGCAAATTTCACACGATTTCAGCAAATTTCGCACAATTTCGCACGATTTCGCACGACGAATCACTCTGCAGAGTGACGATCGTCGAGAAAGTCAAAAAAACGACAAAAAGTGTCACACTTTTCGGAACATTTGAAGTGGGCCCGGCCCACGGTGCGAATGAGGGCAAGGGACAGGCGCTGCAGCCAATACAAGGACCACGTCCGGGCAGACCACGGGGCATTCTGGACCTCGAGGTCGAGGCGGCCTTCACGCCGCTGGCAGCACTCGTGGAAAAACTCCGCCATCGTGGGGCCCATGGCCCCGAACACCTCAAAGACAAAGGGGATGACCCTGTGGGGCCCCACATTAGATAGGAAATACATAGGATATCTAAAGATGGATAGGATCACCTATCCTAAGAGCTGGTTTTCTTATTGATACTAACGGAGCTTGATGGCATTACGAGCCTGAGAATAGGGGCGATTTCAATACCTGCTCTCCGTCAGTCAGATACAACAATAGCGGCCGTGTATGCAACTGTGTCTTGGATTAGCGATACATAGTGCCAGTTACCCGGGCATGCAAGACGCGGCATGCAGGTCGCAGGATGCGATCAAAAGTGCACACAATGTACAATTACTAATCTGTAATATATAGATAATGTATTTACATACTATTATATAATATAGAACATGTATTTATATTTATATAATATATAGAACATGTACTTACTCATAATGCCGTCCTATACAGCTCGTACCGCGACGCATGCGCCAAGTTTCTAGGCACGGATGCCGAAAACCTACACCGTAAACCCATATCCACCCTAATCAACCCGAACAAATAGGCTTACCGGCGCAAGACTTGCCAGCACCGTTATCGGCATCACTCACATCTAAACTCTAAACCCAATTCAACCCCAAACAAATAGGCTTACCGCCGCAAGAAGTGCCAGCGCCGTTATTGGCATCGCTCGCACCCCCGTCAAGACAGATCGGCTTAGCAGGATCGTTGCAGCCAGTGTCCGGGGTGCCTCCAGCTGCGTCGTCGGTACAGGTCACTGCGTGCGTGCAGACAGAACAATTATAAACGAGTGATATTAGGAGGGGGGGGGGGGGGGAGAGAGAGAGGAGGGAGAGAGGGAGACAGACAGAGAAAGGAAGAGCAAGAGAGAGCTAGAGAGAGACAGAGGGGCGGGGGGGGGGGGGGGGGCGGGGGCGAGCAAGGGCGAGAAAGGGCGCGCGCGCGCGCGCGCGCGCGCGCGCGAGAGAGAGAGAGAGAGAGAGAGAGAGAGAGAGAGAGAGAGAGAGAGAGAGAGAGAGAGAGAGAGAGAGAGAGAGAGAGAGAGAGAGAGAGAGAGAGAGAGAGAGAGAGAGAGAGAGAGAGAGAGAGAGAGAGAGAGAGAGAGAGAGAGAGAGAGAGAGAGAGAGAGAGAGAGAGAGAGAGAGAGAGAGAGAGAGGGAGAGAGAGAGAGAGAGAGAGAGAGAGAGAGAGAGAGAGAGAGAGAGAGAAAGAGAGAGAGAGAGAGAGAGGGAGAGAAAGAGAGCTCTAGAGGGAGAGAAAGAGAGAGAGGGAGAGAGAGGGAGATAGAGATAGAGATAGAGATAGAGATAGAGATAGAGGGAGAGAAAGAGAGAGAGGGAGCGATAGGGGGAGAGAGAGAGAGAGAGAGAGAGAGAGAGAGAGAGAGAGAGAGAGAGAGAGAGAGAGAGAGAGAGAGAGAGAGAGAGAGAGAGAGAGAGAGAGAGAGAGAGAGAGAGAGAGAGAGAAACTTGCATGCGAGCACATAAGCGGAATGGACAAAGGGAACATTATGAACCAAAAATGAGGATCCTTGACTGAGAATCTTGCCGTTGAGAGAACTAAACATCAGTTCCATGGATAAGGGAAAAAAAAAAACGCAACAAGGTGAACAAGCACATTATGCTGGCGCCCAGAGCAACTGGCTAAAATGAAACCGGCGACTGATGGGACTGCACGTCCCGCGACGTGGTGACGGATAAAAGTGCAGGCAGCTACACTGTAAAACACACGAGGATTCAACGCGGTGGCATCTGTTACAAGCACACGCGGCATCTGTTACAAGCACACGCGGCATCTGTTACAAGCACACGCGGCATCTGTTACAGGCACACGCGGCATCTGTTACAAGCACACGCGGCATCTGTTACAGGCACACGCGGCATCTGTTACAGGCACACGCGGCATCTGTTACAAGGACACAATAAAAACAAAGTAGAATGTTTGTGCTAGTATGCGTTGATTATACATGCACTCTTGAGTTCCTACGCATGCGACGCACTGGCGCGTCATTGCAACATGTTTAATATCATCCTGCAACCACCCGCAAATGGCGGGCGGCCAATCCATCTTTGTAAATGGGACTAGGGGTCGAGAAAGGTCACATACTTTATACAACTGGGGAACCTTGCACCTCCTGACAGCACACATGATCGACTCATCCGGCACCGGAAGCCTAAGGGCTGGTTTTTTTTAGTATGTTAAAATCCAGGGTTTATATTTTTAATAAACCCTTGAATCTTTATTTCTGCTTTATTTCTTGTTGTTTCGTCATAAACTGTTACGCTAACTATGTGAGAAGGAACAAGGGATTAATGTGTGATTGTTCCCCATGCTTACCACACATGGATTGCCCCATTCAACACCACATACACTTGCCGTCCAGGTTTTACATCTCGGCTCGGGTAGCGTCAAATGTGGGCGAGCTGCAACTTCTGATTTGCTGCTCAAATAATGCTTGATTCTTATGTAATGCACTATTCATGACTCCAATATGGTATAAAAGCAATCATGTAACTGACACCATGGCACAGGTATGAGGCGTCTTGATGATCAACATGTGGAACAGTAACACTTCATTGACAGGCTGGCTTCAATTGCGTGCTTGCTATCATAATTGTTAACTAGTGCCATAGTAGCCTGATAGCAAGATCGCGGCTCCGCGGAAGGTGACCACCAATTGCATTCACCAGCATTAAATATGGTCATCTTGGCAGCGGGCAGCGGGCTGCGGGCTGCGGGCAGCGGGCAGCGGGCAGCGGGCAGCGGGCAGCGGGCAGCGGGCAGCGGGCAGCGGGCAGCGGGCAGCGCGCAGCGGGCAGCGGGCAGCGGGCAGCGGGCAGCGCGCAGCGGGCAGCGGGCAGCGGGCAGCGGGCATGCAGCGGGCAGCGCGCAGCGGGCAGCGGGCTGCGGGCTGCGGGCTGCGGGCAGCGGGCAGCGGGCAGCGGGGCGAAGTACTGCCAAAAAAAGGGACCCTGTTTTGGGCTGGGCGAAGCCAGCGGGTGCCACTAGTGCTATTGTAAGACAGACCACAATGGCCACCGAGCAGCCCACCCATGCCGTAATGTCATCCCGTCATGTCACGGCATGCCACACACCAAGCATAATACACGCCATGCAATTAAGCATCTCGACCACCCTACACTCCCGGCTGGCCCATGCCGCCCACACCACCCGTGCCACACAAGGCAAGACAATGTATTCAGTCATCATCCATGCTGTCGTTCTCCTCGTCGCTGGGCTGGCTGGCCTCCTCCACATCCTCCTCGCCCAAGTCACTGTCCTCCAAATCTGCAGCATTGTAGGAGTGACGCGTGGCAGTTGCCGCCCGCCTCAACTGCTTCCTCCCTCCTCCGAGGGGTGCCGCACGACTTGTGCCAGCTGCCGGGTGCGCTGGCGGCTGCCCGCGCCTCCCACGAGTCTGCACGCCCCTACCGCCTCGCGTAGAAGGCTCCGCATGTGCGGATGCATCCTCCTCGGCCACGTCAGGCTCAGCCCCTGCAGTCTGCCCAGCCGAGCCCTGCAGCTTCAGGTCCCCCGCTGCAAGAATGCCCTCCTCAAGCTGTGGGATAACGATCCCAGGGCACGAACACAAAAGGGACTGCAGGTTCAGGTATGAGCATTGATGCCAATATGATTCCTCCTCCCATGCATGAGTCGGGTCATCTTGCCAGCGGATGAGGGCCATTTGACGAGCGGCATCCACCGCCGCCACCCTGCCGTGCTCCCGCCTTGCCTGAAACATGGCGCACACGCGCGTGCCCACCGGAATCCCGCCAGCCACGAGATCCTGGAACGCGCGGCTTGCGGAGTCCTCAGTCGCCTGCTGGGAGACGTAGCCATCCCATTTCATCGCCGTGACTAGCGCGGGCGTGTTGGCGATGGCGTCCCTTGTGTTTTTCAGCAGCACGCCGTCCTTGCTGAGTGAAACGGCATACTTCTTCTTCCCCTTGTTCCACGTGGACAAGAGGATGGACGAGGGTGCCACCTGAAAAGTGTGCTTCGGCACCCCTCTCGGCGGTGGACAAATGGCCGAGTGAGGGCTCCAGCGCTGCCACTTCCCAAAGTAAGACGGTGCGCGGAAGCATTCCAGCTCGTAGCGCTGCCCCTCCGTGCCTACCTGAGGTGGCACCACGGACGCCACGGTGGCGTAGACCACTGGCGTCCACGTGGGGCTTGACGCCACGTGCTCCGGCAAGACTGCCAGAACACTGTCACCTGCTTTCAACGCATCGCAGGCGGTGCGTGACGCGACCTGCAGCTCGATGCGGTGATTCGCCCGCTCCCATGCAGCCTGCGTGAAGCCGGCGTGGCGGACCGGCTCGACCAGGGGCTGCGCGATGCGAGCCGCCTCTGTGGCCAGCTCCACCAGACGTTCGTCCCGCGTCAGCTCGGGAGTAGGCGCTGCCGGTGCACGGCCGCGAATGGCACGTACCATGGCGGGTGTCAGCCACGGCTCGATTTCCCACTCCACTGGGACTGCGCCGGGCTGCCTTGGGAGCTTGTCCAGCCAGTCGCCCCACGACAGGAGCTCAGGCATGCAGCTCGAGAAATAGCGCCGCAGGTTCGGGTTGCCAGGGATGCCCGCAATCACTCGCTTGATGCGCGGGAGCTCATTCTTGAACCAGTCCGCGTCGAACGGACACCAGGGCGGCGGCGTCTCCAGGTCTTCCATCGGCGTGCCTGGAGCAAACACCCGGCACCCATAGTAAACCTCCCCGTCCTCGGTGTACATGGGCTGTCCTTCCTTAAAGCCCACCGGGAACCAGGTGCCGCGGCGGAGAAGCTGCCACCCGAAATATGCCCGGCCATCCTCGGCCTTGCGAAAATGGGTGTGGTGCGGCTTAGCTGACGATGGCCCCTTGTAGGGAATGCTGTCGGGCCCGATGTCTTGGCAAAAATCGGCGCTGTTGGCCCACCCAGCCAAGTCCTTGTCCTTATGCTTTGCGATCCAGGCGGCCACGTTGTAGGCTTGAGCCAGCATCCGCACCATCGTCCCGTCCGGCACGTGACGCATCTTGGTCGGGTCGGCATCTGAGTTCTTGAAGGCATCCTTCCAGCCCCCGATAAACGCCTCTAGCGTCGCATAGGGTGTGCACTCCAAGCCGGAGCGTCCGTCCTTCATGTAACCCACACCGATACCGAACATCTGGTCTGGGTCACAGTGCGAGTGGCCCCTCAGCAGGCGGTGCAGGAAGACGTTCTTGAACATGCCGGTGGCCACCAGCATCCCGGCCCAACACAGCACCGTGTTGTTTCGGTTTTCGCTCCCCCCGTCAACCTGCACATGGAGGTCAGGTGGCATTGGCCTCCCGTCCTTCGCCCATGGCTCAGCCTTGCACACCAGCGAGAGAGCATCCATCAGCATGGTGACAGTAAGGGAGCCCGTCTGCCCCTTGGTCAACAAGTAGGGCAGGCCACAGTAAAAGAGGGCCTTCCAGCCATGCACCACGCACGCGTACCAGGAAAACGGGAACACGCCGTCAGCCACTTGCTTCCACACATCGGAGCCGTTGGAGAGGAAAGGCACGCGGCTCTTCTGCTTGTCCATCTTGTCGATGACGATCTGCAGGAACGCCCAGAGACACAGCGCGAGCATGAACTCGTGCCTGCGCTCGTAGAAGTATCGCCTCTCATCTCGGTGGCTTGCGTTGTGCAGGGCCCACGCTTTCTCGTACGTGGCGCGCAGGTCCTGCCGCTGCCCGATGCCCCTCCGCATCTCCCTGAGGTTGGCGCAGTCGTTGCAGATGCCGGCATTGCGCTTGAAAATCCTGAAGACAATCTTGGGGGAGCCAGGGTGGTAGTTGCCCTCTGCCACCTTGAGCCACACCTCACGAAAGGCCTTGTAGTTCAGGTGGTCGCCCACCATGCTACGCACATCCTCGCAGTAGTCCTGCTCCCAGATCAGCTTCAGACAGTCGAGGTCCAGCTGCACCACATTCTCACCGCTCGCTGGGTTGTAGTCGCCCTTGCTCTGCGCGTACGCAATGATCCAATTGGCAGTCACCTCCCTCACCTCACTGCGACCGGTGATCCGCGCCGCCTTGTCTGCCTGCTGCAGCTGTTCAGAGGTCAAGCCTAGCTCGTCGAGGGTGATATCATCGTAGGCGAACTCGCCCGACTCGTGCACAGACTCTGCATGCACCGCCGCCTTCAAGAGACTGTGCCACACAGGTGCCGAGATGCACAGGACAGCCTGGATAACCTTGTGGCAGGCGACAATCTCGGCCTTGTCACCATTTGGCATGCTCACAGGCAGGGACATCTGGCCCTTCACATCGTACTTCCAATAAATCGGATGCGTGCCTCCCGGCGGCTCGACGACGATGTTCTGAAGTCCGTGCTTCTGCAGCAGACTGACCACGAATTGGCTGCGCTCCTCCTGCTTTTGCAAGCCAAGGTACTTTTCTCTGGCTGCACACCAGACTCGGAAATCCCGGACTGAGGTGCCGACTGGTCCCATGCAATCCTTTTGGCAGCATGTGCGAATAAGGCTCATGTCAGCGACGATGACGCTGTCCACCAGTTTCTCCGACCGCACCGTGGCGATGCTCTTTCTCCCTGCTTGCCTGCGTTCGCTACCAAGGCAGCCAGCTGCCCCCGGCTGGTTAGAATCCGTGCCGAGGGAGCCAACATTGGTGACGCACACGCTACCATCCCTGTCGACAAAGGCTGCTGTCCTGCCGCCGGGGGTGGCTGACCTCGAACAAGAAGACGCCATTTTCAACGCATGGTGCGCAGCTGTCAACTGAACGTGGACCTGTCCACATGACAGACTGATAGAGAAACTAGTAGTCAATGCACAACTCCTACAGAAGACTGACCTAATTTCCACACATTTACATCAGTTCATCCTCGTAATGCATTACTACCTCGTAACACATTCACAAGCAGTTAGTCGACAGTGGCAAAATGCAGTTGCCGCGGAAGTACGCAGGTTGGCGTGGGACAAGCCAACCTGGCAGTGAAGTGTCATGCATAATACGCGGGGAAGCACCTGAGTTAGGCGGGAAGTCGAGTTGGTCGGCGAGCTGACAGGTTGTTCACCGACTTGCAGGCACCAAATTACGAGATGGTCAATTGCCAACCGAGATGTCAAGTTGTCAAACGAGATGTCAAGTTGACAACCGAAGTGCCTCCTGAACTGTCAACTAGGCAATTGCGCAAAACCGACCTACCTTCTGAACTGTCAACTTGTAGTACTGTCGATTGCGGCTTTAGACTTTTAGTTGACAGTTCAGAAGGTAGGCAATTGCGCAAAACCGACCTACCTTCTGAACTGTCAACTTGTAGTACTGTCGATTGCGGCTTTAGACTTTTAGTTGACAGTTCAGAAGGTAGGCAATTGCGCAAAACCGACCTACCTTCTGAACTGTCAACTTGTAGTACTGTCGATTGCGGCTTTAGACTTTTAGTTGACAGTTCAGAAGGTAGGCAATTGCGCAAAACCGACCTACCTTCTGAACTGTCAACTTGTAGTACTGTCGATTGCGGCTTTAGACATTTAGTTGACAGTTCAGGAGGCACTTCGGTTGTCAACTTGACATCTCGTTTGACAACTTGACATCTCGGTTGGCAATTGAAACAGGTTTGCTCAACGGAGGCTGTGAGCGCGGGAGTTCACCCGTAAAACCTTGTGCCCGCAAGTCGCAAAGCGCATTGATCAACCGGGGATGGCGTATGATCGGTAACAATTACGTGAGGTTTCTCCCATGGCTACTACTGCCGACGATGCATTGGACGATGCTAACTGTGAGGCTGGTATCGCAGAGTGCCATGTAGCCTCAGCAAATGGCAATGACCCCAAGTTTCTCAAGGGTGCTACCTGTGAATGCTCCGGAAAGTGTGGGAGAAAGGCGCATGCTGCATGCACGTTTTTGCTGTCACCAAACCCTACCGGTACTAACAGCAGTGGACAGACGGTTTGGAAATGTGTGCAGTGCACGGTGCCCGATGCTCAGTTACCAGGAGATGCCCCAGACGATGCCATGGCTGCCTTTGCTAACAGGTTTAGGCTGCGTCCCAACGACCCCACCTCACGGCAGCTAGAGGTGGATTTCGGAGCAGGGTCCTCACCAGGAATCACGCATCCGGTAACGGCTGCGACATCTGGGGTCACACAGGAAACGCCGCAGAGCCACTTGCCGGAAATCTCAGGGCTGGCAAACGGCGATGTGCAGCCGTCCGGTGAAGTGCTGCAAACGACGCTGAGCAACGCGACGGCGGAAGGAGTTCCTATCACTGTAGGAGTTCCTGTTGAAACTCCTTCGGTTTCTCAGAGTGAGGGCACCTCGCCAGTCGAGTTTGCTCCTGGCGGCTCGTTATACCAGGTGTGTTTGAAGGAAAACTGTTTCTGTGACATGTATTTGGATTTGCTTGGTTGACAATGCTATAGACTGTGTGTGCAGTAGTGCTCTACACTGTGTGTATATAAAACCCTACACGGCTTGGCACTATAAAATATAAAATTTCACTCGTGGGGGGTTGCAAAGCGGTAGGGCTGCGGGCTATATTCCCTCGCGGCGGGCTCCGCTTTGCCTTTGCCGTTTTCACGCGCCCTATACGCTATGCCTGAGTTTGCACGCCCCCGCGAGGGAATCTGTTTCTCTTGGTAGGAAGGCACTCCAATTGAACTTAGCTTCAGTCACCTAGACTATGGCTTGCTTGTTGGTTGTGATTCAACGGGAATGGTAGCTGACTAGTGCTTGCGTTTTTATGTAAATTGCATTGCTTGTCTTCCCATACCGCGACTTGTGCAGGGAACGGTCTCCTGGACAAATGCTGCTGGACAATTTTGTCAAGTCAGTGTGGGTGACGTGGTCGCCCCACACAGCTACGTGTCAGACCAAGCGTGCTGCGTGGTTATTGTGCACCCAAATGCCGGTTTCGTGCTGGCACCTACAAACTGCAGGGTCGGGCCCGACAATCGATCATGCAGTCGGGTGCGTCAGCATTGTGACGAGAATACGCTGCGACTTTGGCATGAATTCTATTACCTGCGCTGCACCGCCACTGATGAGCCTCCATGCACACCATTCGTGAGGCGCGGGAGCAAATCAGTCATGAAGGTTACCGGTGGGCTCCAAGTCTTGTCGGTCCAGCAGTGCCACAACGCACTGCACAATCTCACCGCAACAGCGGCTTTGGCCCATGCGGTGAGCTCCATTACCCCTGGCCAACCAACTCCAGCGATCACGGCCATGCCGGCCACAGAAACAGAGAGCCAGCGAACCAAGGTCATCGAACCGAGTGCGCCCACGGCAGAGCCTACGGCAGCGACCCGGACCAGGGCTGGAGCCGCGCCCAAGGCAGCGGCAACCACGGCAGCGGGATCCAAGGGAGCCGGGTCCAAAGCTGCACCCGCGCCAAAGGCAGCGGCAAGCACGGCAGCGGGATCCAAGGGAGCCGGGTCCAAAGCTGCACCCGCGCCAAAGGCAGCGGCAAGCACGGCAACAAGACAAAAGAGGAAGGTGGCACCTTCTGCTGACAAGGAAAACATTCCACCAACATCCAATTGCCAAGCTAAGGGCGTATCCAGGGCAGCTAAAGGCAGGGTTGCTGTGGTGTCTGTGGATGACGATGAGGATTGGATTGGTCATGGTGCGGACATGATGATTACAGACACCGACGATGAAACCATGCTTGCACACCAGGAAGCACAGCGACTGGCGACCAGGCAAAGCGTGCAGCGCGCATCTGACAACAAGCTGCAGCAGTACACTAAGGAGCTGGAAAATGCAGCTGGAGAGCGGCGCAAGATGGAGGAAGAGCGGCGCAAGATGGAGGAAGAGCGGCGCAAGTTGGAGCAAGAGCGGCGCAAGTTGGAGGAAGAGGTGGCGCAGCTACGTTAGCGCGGGGAGGAGTCGCAGCAGCCGCAGTCGCTGTCGTGGCAGCAGCCGCAGTCGCTGCCGTCGCAGCAGCCGCAGTCGCTGCCGTCGCACCAGCCGCAGTCGCTGCCGTCGCAGCAGCCGCAGTCGCTGCCGTCACTGCCGTGGCCACTGCTGCAACGGCAGCAGCCTCTGCCGCCACCACCATCACCACAGCCATCGCAAACAAGTCAGCCGATCATGCAGCAGCTGTTGGACATGTTGGAGTCGCAGCCGCACTTGCAGCCGGTGCCATCCCCGCCGCCACCGCCTCCGCCACAGCAGCCACAACCGCAGCTGCAGCCGCAAACGAGGTTGCAGTTTTTGCACCAGATGTGGCATCTAGTGGAGCAGCAGCCGCGGGAGCAGCAGCAGCAGTTCCTGCAGCAGATGTTGCAGCCTGTTCAGCCGCAGTTGCAGCGAAACTATGGGTTGCTGGGCATCGGCATGGGCGATACATCAGCAGTCAGAAGCATGAGCGACCGCGGTGTTCTCAACCATTCAGGCATGGCAGCTGACCATGGTGTACAGCTAGCCATGCACCGGCTGGCAGACACGATGGATCGCTTTGCATGCCTCCTAGTACCTAACAGCCGTACTGAGTCCCATGGCGCTCTGCCACTGTCGGCGTACCATGGCAATGCCAGCGCGGGGCGCGGGTTGCCGTACCAGTTCAACGGCAGCATCTATGGGCAACCTAGCGGGTGTCACATGCAATAGTAGGTGCTGCCATCCTTTTGTTAGTGGCTGACCAGTGACCAAGGTGTAGTGACCTATCGGTGGAGACAACTTTCTTGCCAATGTGGCTGGCTTTTAGTGGCTACCTTGGACATAGCAGGATGACAAGGTATTGGGCTTGCGAAAAATGTGATGGCCAAGAGAGTCAGCATGTAAGCTGGCTGCCATTTCGTCTTGACAGTGCCCAGCTGCACTTGACATCATAAAGGTTCTTGTGCTGGGTCCCTCATGCAATATACTTGGACTGCAGCTCCTTGATCAGTAGTTGTTGTGACTTCAAACTGCATTGGCATGGTCATAACACAGGCAAGTAGGCGCAAGAAGCACACACACACATCATTGATGAAAATCACGCGCATTGTAATATGGCATGGGATGTGCCAGGGCACTTAATTGGTGCATGGGGCATGGAGCATGGAGCAATTAGGCCATATGGCCGGGCATGGGGGGCTTGGTTTTGGGCACATGGGGCATGGGGCATGGGGCATGGGGTATGGGGGAATGGGAGCAACGATGTTTGACAGTTGGCTTGCGGTTCGTGGCATGTGTGGCATGGAGCATCGGACATGCAGTAGAAGGGCATGGGGCATGGGGCATGATGGGGCATGAGCCATGGGGCATGGGGCATATTAGAGCATCACTAGGGCACAGTTCCAGGGCATGTGGCAGGTGGTTTAGGTGGCCAAAAGCATGGGAAATGTCGCATCTTGATAAATTTTTAATAAACGGTTCAGATTTTAACATACTAAAAAAAACCAGCCCTAAGTATGAGGAGCTGGGTCGACCCATTCATTAATAAGCACGTGACTGGCAGCATCCATGGCACGCATCCTATCTAGCTACTTACAGAAACCTGACGAAAAAGTGGGAATGTACGTGACGCATAGGAGCACCAATGCAGCGCCCCAGATGGCCCTGTCTCGCAGCATGTTTCAGTTCAAAATGAGATGGGGAGCGTTCTGGACCAGTAGCCCAGTCTGGGGGTTACTAATCTGGGGAGGCTTGTGTGCCCTGCCGGATGCTTCTCTGGCTCTCAGGCTAACGGTTGCTGGGCACTGCCCACCTGCAGTTTCATATACCAATACAAACATAAGAAAGGGCCAGACAATCACACATGCAATGCGTAAGGGAACCATGCATGTGCGTGGCCCTTACCGGTTCAAATCCCATTCTAACTCCCCATTTAATGGAACGCCTGCAGAGTTTCTATCCGGCTCGGCTCTGCTCTATTCATGCAGAGTTCTGCTACCGTGTATGTGCGATGGGCCCATCCATGTTTCAAAACCATCCATTTTTTAAAATTGTACCACCACTGGATGCAGATGCATGAGCAAAACGCAAGTTGATGCTAGGAAATTTCGCCATGGTTATCATCGCTACGCAGGTTACATGTCCCGTATGCACCCCGGCCGCTGATGGTAAAGCAGCGCGGTTGGACATTCAGTTCAGTTCAGTTCGGTTCTGTAAAGTGGGTTCGTGTCAAGTCAGCTCAGCTCAGTTCACTCCACTTCATTACCCACGAAGGGTGTATCGACAGCCCGCAAAATTCTGGCTAACGATTGAATCGGTAAGAAATCAAACAATTGCGTACAAATCAATTAGTACTCACCGGTTCACGCGAAGTCCGCTAAGGGCGCTTCACGTCATGTCAGGCGGTTTCGGGCACCGCGGCTGGTCCAACATACCCCAGCTGCAGCTGACTCTTATGGCCACCAACCGCTTGGCTCTCAGCCTCTCACAGGCAGTTACCCACTTGCGCACCGGGTGTGCCGTGGATTCAAAGCGCGCTCCCTGGCGTAACTTATGTTGTTGTTGCCCACGCCGCAACTTATGTCGGTGGGAAACTAAAATAAATGGAAGTCCTTGCCGCTGGCATGGGTAGTAGCAATCATTAGCATTTCCGTCCCAACGAGTCCGGACAGCTGCATCCTGATTCCTGAGTTTGTGGTAATTCATTCGTAACTTCCCCGACAGCACAGACTTAAGTTAACTATTGTGATGACGACAATCTCATTTTGGGTAGCTGGTATCAGTGTCATGTGCCACTTGTAATCAGTGGGTATCTTAGTTACTACTTTCCATTTATTACACTTGAAGGATATTCATGAGACAATCTCACATCGACACCACCAACAACATTTTAAGGTAATAGCGTCGTAACGCGGCTTTCCTCACGCTGGCACGTTTTAATCGCATGTAATAATTGAAAATAATGGACAACTTGCTTGGGTACACTCAGTGGGCCCTCTTAAAAGTCCTCATCAAATCAGGTGCAGACGTGCAGACGTTGCATACACGGTTGTCGTAGACTTGGCGTTGCAAATCTGATCTCATTGCGAGTATTCTCAACCTGTCAATCAGTTGGATGGTGGATCCCACGCCGGTCATCGGCTCATAGCTACTAGGTAGCCAGGCCGGAACAGATTTACGACTAGACCGACAGGGGGGGTGTCCGAAACAAAAATATCAGACACATACGCTGAAATTTTCCAAAAGTTGGCCCTTGGACCCTACCTACCTAGCACGTAGGCGCTATACCTAGCAAAACCCTGAGGTCCCAAGGGTTATAGGGGTCGGCCTAGGGAGCAAAATGATCAGCTCCGCGAGCTCTACAGTACTGTACCGTTTGAGCATATTGGTGTATGGGAAAATTCCGGTTTTCTAAAATGGGTCGTTGGCCGGCGCGACGCGATACTGGCACGGCACCGCGTTGGATAGCCGAAGCCTTGTAGTGGTGGCAGACGGCAGCATACTTCCGTGCCTAGGGGCAGCACCATCTTGCGGGCAACCCCCCCCCCCTCTATGGTACCTGCCAAAATTTTGACTGCGGATTTGGGGTCAGCTCGCCAAGTGCTACAGTATCAGTTTGTCCGTCAAACCGTTTCAAAATTCCGACCATACAGGGGGCTAGCAGAAATCCAAGTGTTTTGTTGTAAAAAACCCATATCGGCCCGGCACCCTACCTACCTACCCTTTAAGTTAACGGTTTTTGAGGCTCTGTAACTTCTAACCTAGAGACCCCCTGGGGTTGCGACCAGTGGCAAACATGCTTGTTTTCGCGAGATCTACTCGAATCCAGCGTCGTGTAAATTTTCTTGTTTTTGGACACCCCCCCTGAGACCGAACTCAATTTCAATTATTTTTTTTTAAGACGGCCAAAGGGTCTGACTTATAAGTCGGATACATCTATGCGGTTTTCGGATAACTCTTTGCGGTTTTTCGGATAACTCTTTGCGGTTTTCGGATAACTCTTTGCGGTTTTCGGTTGTACCTGTCCGTCGGTCCGTTGGATTCACACATCTGACGGTCGTACATCGGTGGGAGAGTAATCGGGCGGGAGAGATGAGCATTCTCGTATATATTTATTACATCGGACATGAATCACATGATTGTGTAGATACGAAAATAATGCTCACTGCACCGTGCGTATATGCGTATCCGCGTACAATTATCCGGCACCAGTACTGGTATGTGGTTCAGATGGACTGCGTATACCATAGGAGTAGGTACACGTGTAATTGCATCATATGTACGTGCCCACTGCATGTATGTACGTATGTACTATGTACGTCCCCGCACAGGCGCCCACTGCCTGTTGCCCAGTGCCCAGTTTTATAAACGCTTATGTGTTCAGTAAACTCGCGTACCAAAAAACAAGACGTCCATTCTGCGTCCATGGCAGATTACGATAACGCCACTAGGAACAGTACACGGGACACGGTTTACTTTTAATCCCCGGATAGGGGCTGCAGTTTGCGCCTCTTTTAATGGTGTCCACAGTTTTTGACGTGGTGGGGGAAGGCACCGCGAATCCTCATGGGGAATTGCCCATTGACATTAACTACATGAAATTGGCAGGTAGTGTAATGTCCCCTGTATTGGCAACAGGAGCTACGGGGTGGGGCATCGTTTCATTTCCCCAGGGAAAATGCTGTCCTTTGATATCCACAGTCTTGGACCCTGCTTTCCTGATTCAACAACAATTCCACTCCTTGCTCGTTTGGTTTATTACCTTCCTGAAACGCTGAGCTGCCCCGACAGATTGGCTGGCGGATAGGAAGAAGGTGCCCAAGGATTGGAGAAAAAAGCTTGCATCCGTGCAGGCGAGGCATGCTAGCCTGGCAGCCAGCTTAGGCTCCAACATAAGCGGTGACTTGCAGCAAGTTGTATCTTCCGGCTGTAAGTGGACCCCGCACGCACTCTGCCCTGGTTACCGGATATGCGCTTCCGTTTGACCGATAGTCTCGTATTATCGAATCATATCCTATTACTGATAGTATCATGGCGCATATTTGTGTAGTTGCCTCGCTCTACATTTTTTAGAGCTTCAGTTTTTGGTAGCTTGAAAGCATGGTTGCTAGTAAGTACATGGAATACATGTAGAACAGGCGGTGTTAAAAAAATGCTCATGTCACTAATTCACCTTTGTATGGAATAGTAGGAAGGCGAAGGACTGTGCGTCGGCAAGTGCACGCATGACGGATGACAAGCTAAGTCACTATAAATTTCGCTCTGTATATTACCAAGTCCATAGCTGTCCAAGGCAATCAGTCCTAGCGGTTATGTGCCAGGCTTTGCGGTGCCGACCCCTTCTCTACTCCTAGTGCTGTCCTTGTCCAAGGGGCCGCTCGCCTGGCCCTAGTGGGGGGGCTGCCAGTGCTGTCCTTGTCCAAGGGGCCGCTTGCCTGGCCCCAGTGGGGGGGCTGCCAGTGCTGTCCTTGTCCAAGGGGTCGCTTGCCCAGCCCTCGTGGGGGAGCCGCCAGTGCTGTCCTTGTCCAAGGGGTCGCTTGCCTGGCCCAAGTGGGGGCCTGTCCTCGTCCAAGGGGCCGCTTGCCCGGCCCTAGCGGGGGAGCTGCCAGTGCTGTCCATGTCCAAGGGAGCTGCCAGTGACAGCCCTGGCGTTGTCCATTCTCTTAGGCAGGCGGGAAAGGGTTCCGGACGCGATGAAGTATGTTTACTACGATATAGAGAGGTGTCTCACTACGGAGGGGTGTTCTAGCATAGAGGGGTGTTTTTACTGCAGATGTTTGGTCCAGCATTAAGGTGTTTTACGATAGAGGGGAAAAAGGTATCGAGAGAATAATATCACCAATATTAATAATATTTTTCTAAACAAGGGTATTCCCAGCGCATGTCAAAATGAAAGATATTTACATCACAATTCTGCGGGCTGGATTTTTAACTATCCATCCCGATCCCTCACAGACAAGCCATAAGTGCATGAGAGCGTTGCGTTGACAGCGTGCTGCCAAGCGCTACTCGCTCCCCTCGGTTACCGCGTTTTGTTGTCACTGTAACTTTGTAGCCTCTACAAGGCAACCAGGTGCTGGCAGACGCTACTCACTCCCCCCGCTTAACGCATTTTTTAGTAACTGTCAAAAACACAAGGTTACTGTGAAATTTTGGTACCGGTCTGGATTCGAGGACAGGACCTCTTGCACGATTCCGCGACAATAGGGGTCTCCTGATCCTCAGGCACCCCAAACCATAGCCCATCTGCGAAAAAAGGCTCTTTACCGGAGAGCGGCGCAAGTGCGTCCGAAACTTCCCCATGTATACCAGCGGGTCGAATCTAACTGCCAGCCCCGTGGGTGTACCCTATGGGAAGATGCATGCATCCTGGCCCTTGTAGTGCTGGTTCCTGTATGACTTGACTGCGGAGGCCACTCTGCTACTCCTGGCTTTGGATGCACACGCATTTTTGTGCAAACCCGATTCATACAGCTTTGGATTACCTCGGCTGCAAGCAGATACTACACCGGCTGCAGCAGGAGCCGCCGGGTGCGCTCCCCCCTGCGAGTGGGGGCGGCGGGGGCGGGGGCCTGCTGCGTCATTTCACTGGGTCGTCCCAGGTGGACGAGTGGAAGGCGGTCGTGCGGGCGTATGAGAAGGAATCTCTGCAGCTGGGCGAGGCGGCTTTGATTCTGCTTCAAAATGTCAATTATGAAATGTGAGTGGGTGCCAAGTAATCCAATCATCAAGGATGTTAGTTAGTAGCACTTGAGCTACTTTTAGTCACTTCAGCTGGGAGAGGCAGCGCTGATTATGAGCTATAAGGCGAGCTAGAAAATGTGTGTGAGTGTGTGTGGGGGGGGGGGGTGTAAAGGGTTAAACTGGATCACTTTAGTCATTGTTGCTTTCAGCTGGGAGAAACGTCACTGATTTTGCTACAAACTTTCAGCTGCAAAACGAGCATTATCATCATGTTAGTCGATGGGCATTAGTCGAATAGTCAATTAGTTAGTTGATAAGGTAGGTCCGTTATGCTCACAATCGTATCAGCTGGGAGAGACAACACTCTGATGGCTCCAGAAGGTGAGCTAGGAAGTGTGTGTTGTAGGTAGTGGAGGGGTGACAGTGAATTGTGAGTCGTGGCTAGTAGTGGGAAGGGGGAAGGGGGAGAGGCAGCACTGGATGGTCGATTCAGGAAATGTGAGTGGAAGGATGGGAAGGCATCTATTCATTACTTCCTTCAAAATGCATTATTATTATTATCATTATTATTATTATCATCCCTTCTTTTCCCTCGCCTTTGATTTTTATTTCGCTTTTTCTCACAGGCAGAGCTTTCCTGCGCAAGAGGATGACCGAGTGCCACAACTAAACCCCACCTCTACGGCCAAGCTCCATTCGAGCGGCCCCCTTGCTTCCTTCCCCTTGCGCCTGTTCCTTTTTTGTTCCTCCCAACCTTTATGCACTCTCTTGCCAGCCCCTTTTTGCGTGAGGGCGGTTATATATGATGTCCCCGTCTGTTTTACTGCCCAATCCGCTGCACAAGACTGTTGCCGAGCTGCATGGCTGAACCTCTTGCCTTGTTTTGCTTACCCGCCCCCCCCGCCCCCTTCTATATATGTTTTCTCCCGGCCCGATTTTGCGCAAGAGCTTCGCCAAGTTGCTTGGCTAACCTGCTCTTTTGTTATTGCCCCTTCCTCTAATCTTAGCCACCCTCCCCAGCCCCTTTTGGCGCAAGAACATGGTTAACTTCCATGGCTTAACTTGTTCCTGCTTTTGTTATTTTTGCCCTGATTGTTTCTCTCGGTTCTTATACTCTTTTCAAGCCCCTGTTTTGCAAGAGCACCCCCAGGTCGCATGGCTGAACACGTCTCCCGTTGTCTTTCTCCTAATGCTTCTCCCGGTTCCTGTCTGCGTTTCCAGCCCATTCTTGCGCAAGAGCATCGCCAAGTCACAGCAGCAGCTATCCGACCTGGACCGCCGGGAGGCCGAGTGCCAGCGCAGCGCGGCGCAGTCGTTGCAGCGCTACCGTGCCGCGTGCGAGCAGCTGGGCATCGAGGTGGGCGCACACAACAATACACAGTATATCCTTATAGTATAGTACCCATGTACAATTTAAATGCTTATATAGTGAATAAAGCACATATAATTGACAGTACATTTTTATAGTATAGCACACAGCGCATGGTTATAGTATACCACACGGTGAATGCTCATAGTATAACACACAGTGCATGCTTATAGTATAACACGCAGTGCACGCTTATAGTATAACGCACAGTGCACGCTTATAGTATAACACATGGTGCATGCTTATAGTATAACACACAGTGCACGCTTATAGTATAACACACGGTGCACGCTTATTGTTTATATTATTATATTGTACTGCCATGCGTGAAAGAATATGGCCTCTGCCCACGCTCCCTGCAATGTTCGCCTTATTTCACGCCTTATTTGCCTCTTTCTTCTCCTTCTCTTTCTTCTTCTTGGCCTCTTTCTTCTTCTTTTTCACCCGCTGGTCCTCTTCATCTGCTGATCCGTGACACCTTGGTTCTCCCTCTCTTTCTCTCTCTGTAAACATATATCCCTCTCTCTCTCTCTCTCTCTCTCTCTCTCTCTCTCTCTCTCTCTCTCTCTCTCTCTCTCTCTCTCTCTCTCTCTCTCTCTCTCTCTCTCTCTCTCTCTCTCTCTCTCCTCTCTCTCTCTCTCTCTCTCTCTCTCTCTCTCCTCTCTCTCTCTCTCTCTCTCTCTCTCTCTCTCTCTCTCTCTCTCTCTCTCTCTCTCTCTCTCTCTCTCTCTCTCTCTCTCTCTCTCTCTCTCCCTCTCTCTCTCTCTCTCTCTCTCTCTCTCTCTCTCTCTCTCTCTCTCTCTCTCTCTCTCTCTCTCTCTCTCTCTCTCAATCTTTGCTGGTCGCTACAGCTTCCGCCCTATTCAGCCAGCTGTCCTTGAAGCGTGACCTGTGCGTGACGAAAGCCTGTATTTGGACGTGTGCATAATGAAACCTTATAGGCTCACGCATACATCAATGAGACAACATGATACATGCTGATGCGCTCACGCATGACTGGATCCACCACCTGTGCGCGAGGCGTAATGAAACCTGCTATCCCTTGCGCAAGCAACTAAACCCTGTGCCCATGCTCCTCCATCAACTCAACCCTATCTCTGCGCGTGCCCTAAACTCGAAACCCAAAGCCTTCGACCCTAAACCCTAAACTCTAAACATAACTAGACCCTAATTCAGAGCTCGCGCATGATTAAACCCGACATTCGTGCTTGCAACAATGCAAAGGAAGCCTTATCTTCGAAAACCCTATACGCTCAGACAAATGCGCAACTAAACCCTAGTCTCTGGACGCATGCGCGCAGGGCAAGGACGCGGCCGCGGAGCTGCACCAGCTCAGCCAGCGCGTGCAGTCGCAAGTGTACGACGTGGCCGTGGAGGCGGCGCGGTGCGACGCGGTGGGGGAGGCCATGAGGCTGTACGCCGCAACGGTGGTGTTTGCTCATGCGGCACCGGATGGCACGGTGAGCATCTTGAGTATTAATTTAACCTTCTTATATACTGTAGCCTTCAGATGTTATAAGTGTTAAGATAGCCTTCAAGTGTGCCCCTTGATGGATGCCACGGTGAGCACCTCCAAGTGTTAGTTCAACCTTCATGACCAACTTGACCTTCACATGGTAAGTTAACCTTCAACTCTTCCCCTTGGTACGCTCCCCTTGCCACGGTACACATCAAGTGTTAATTCATCCTTCTTGATAAATTTGACCTTCAAATGTTAAGTTACCCTTCAAGTGCTCACTTTGATGGATGCCACGGTTAGCGCCCAGTGTTAGCTTAGCCTTTATGTTTTCCGGTGCTTCATTGGTGAGCGGTTCCATGCTTCCGCCCACGCTCCGCCGGTGATGGGATCCCCCATGAGGTGTTGCGCCGCGTGTTGTTCTTATTATTCTGTATATTATTATTATAAATATATGTATTGTTATTCTGTAGGAGATCGACAGCACCAATCCCCGTCGTGAGGGGTTCGTGGTGCCATTTGCACACGCGACAGCAGATGCCCTAGCGCGTGCTCACTACCCCGGACTGACCTTTACGGATGGACCTTTTTTGTGTATACCTGGTAGTTGCTTGTGACCAGTGTCCTGTACGTGCCCGTAAAAGAGATCTACCCTTGTTTGTTTCCCTCGCCTCTATTGGGTCCTTGGCTCTGTTTTGTTCCCATTTATCTTTTTTCTTTCGTGTTCTCTATTTGTTTGCTTGTCTCTGTTGCTTGTTTTTTTTCCTTACTAGTCTCATTCGCACCGTACCTCGCACCGTCAGACTCGATTTCTCAGCTCTATTCCAGGTCAGTAATCAAGTAAGCTACTAAAACAACAAGGCCACTAACATCGAAAGATAAGATAAACCAACGGCATCATCCTTGGTACGGCGCTTTTCGTATTTTCTTACCGCGGTGTCTGATGCTCCTTGTTGCGTGTGCATCTTTTCTCGCCCCACCCCCCTGCAGGGTGCCGATGCCTCTCTGGTGTCCCTTCTGCCAGCATTACACGACATCCGTACACGGGCGAGCGCCATGGTAGACCCCGCCGAGCTGCCAGGTGGCAACTCTGGCCATTCCGGATCTCAGCAAGCCGTCGGATGTATCCTCCTAGGGGCGGATCATCCTTCAGCCACCGATGCTTCCCTGTCCCTCTCGGCGGCGCCACCTGGCATCAACTGGGATATCGATATGGGCGAATCGGCATCATCCAACGCCGCCCCGCCGACAATCCAATGGGACATCGGGGATGTTGGATCGAGTGAGGGGGGGGGAGGGGACACGGGTGCCCCCCCTGCGATTAATTGGGACGTTGGGGATGTCCAGGGTGGCGAAAGCGGGGGGGCCCCCGCGGGGATAAATTGGGACGTGGGGGATGCCGCCGGGGTTGAACCCGGGGGTGGCATTAACTGGGACGTGGGGCCCGTGGAGGTCGAGGGGGGAGGCATTGATTGGAATATCGAGGGGGGGGGGCTGGAACTGGAGGTGGTTGGGTTGGGGGCGGCAGAGGGGGGTGTGACCATGGCAGGCTCGGAGGTGGGGAGTGTGGGACAAGGGGTGGGTATCTCGTTGGGGCAAGGGGGAGGAGGGGCAGGGGCCACGGGTGAGGGGCTTGTGGCCAACCGGGTCCATGTGCTGGCGTCAGCAGAGACGAGGAAGCAGCTGCTGAACGACTTGTCCGAGGTGAGCTGTCTTGCTTTTCGTGTTTATAAGAGGGTATTGTATGTATGTAGTATATTCATTCATCATACTAATTCTGGCCTGCGCTGGTTGTCTCCTTGATCTTATAGTGGTGTATATTATCTACTGCATATTTATCGGCGCTGGTTGTCTCCTTGATCTTATAGTAGTGTATATTATCTACTGCATATTTATCGGCGCTGGTTGTCTCCTTGATCAGACTACCTATTTATCGAACACCTTTGCCAACTTTGCTACTGACATGGCACATCGCACAGCTCCGCATGTTCCTGGCCACCTGCACACACACTCGAATACTATCAATAATGATAACCAAAATTTCCCACAACACGCACATGACCACCTGCAGCTCCGAGCGTCCCTGGGGACGAACCGCCATAGTAAATCACTGCCAGAAATCATGAAGTATAAGCTACTGACCGTTTCACAAGTTATGCCAAATATGTTATGCTAAATCCCACAACTCGACACGGACAGCTTCGCGCCTTCCTGGCCACGAGGCGGGCCGAGGCTGTCGCCCAAGAGCGCAGCCCGATGCCCCTCTGGGGTGGGGGCGACGACACCCCCGTGGCCACCTTGTCCCCCGCGGACCTCGCTGCCCTGGAGGCGGCGGTGCGTCGGCCGATGGAGACCCTGGCAGGGCGTGCGGGCCGCGAGCTGATCCTCATCTCGAGCTCGGCGAGGCATCGGGAGCGGCTGGTGGGGTCGCTGCGCCAGAAGCTGCTGCAGAGCGAGGGGCTTGGGGCGACGGTGCGCGACCTGGAGGCGCGCCGCGTGGAGGTGAGAGAAGAAAAAGAATGTAGTTGTGATGACCGGTTTTCAGAAGCACGCCGCGTGAAGATGAGAGAGAAATAAGCGACATGAGTGCTCTAGATGGGTTACGGTGCTGGATGGGTGACACTGCTGGATAGGTGACGGGGCTGGAAGGGTAACGGGGAGAGATAGGTGGCGGGGATAGATAGGTAATAGTGCTAGATAGGTAACAGTGCTAGATAGGTAACAGTGCTTGATAGTAATGGTATAAGATAGGTAACGGTGCTAGATAGGTTATCGTGCTCGTACTGCCTGTGTAATGTAGTTGTTATGATGGCATCAGATGGGGGGGTGGGGGGGACGCTATGCAGTCTGAACTGCCTGTGCCGCAGGAGCGCTACATTGAGCTGAACTGTCCCATATGTGAGTTCTATGCCCGATGCTTTGTGAGGCATCATGCTTCGTGCCTGTCGTGTTGTTAAGTTATGGGATCATTTCAGTGAGAATAGCCGCGATTTGATATGCGGTCCTGAAGTTACTAAGAATAGCCGCTGTTTGGTATGTGGTCCTGGGATAACATGTGTATAATTAAGAGATCATTCCCACTGTTTGGTGACAGTTCTGGAGCGACTAAGATTTTTCGCCATCTTTTGTGAACGGTGCTGGCCCCCAGGTGCGGAAAAGCCTCATGGAGTCACGCCCGAAACTGGAGAAGTTGCTCCAGAGCAGTCGAGAGCTCAAGGCAGAGGTGGAAAAGGTCTTGAGCGCTCAATTCCAGGGACGCCCTGTGAACATTATTGGCGAGATCAACAATGTCCTTGGGTAGCTGTTACCATTCAGTCTAGCTGAAGTCTTCCTCTAGTCATTGGAGGAACTAAAAAGTTTCAAAGTACTTAGTTGTCTCTCTCCGTACTTTGATGACTGGTGGCCGTTGCAAGTGGGTTCCCAGCAGTATCAGCGGCGAAGTTGCTAAAGCAGACCGGCCTTCGCATTCAACTGAATCAAATAATACTTGACCATTGTTGTTGAGGGAATCCCCACCATAAACTGGTTGTCTCATTGATAAACGATGCTGCATGCCATATAGGTATGCTCGACCTCTTACATGCACGCCGGCCTAGTGTAAGTGTCATCACCTGCATAAGCGTATTCGAGACGTCAATAGCTCTAGGGGCCGTAGCTGCATAATGCTCTGCCCTTTATAGGTAGCAACGTATAGCATATTGTTCACTAGTCCGCCTCACGGCCGATAATCAAATGAGACTAGCTCATCTCGCAGATCATAGTTGGCATCTCTAGTCCTCACACGACATTGGACCGCCGTTCGTAGTATAGTACTTAACAGTTGGCATATATCAAGAAATTCTTAATTGTCGATTGTCATGCAGTTTCCTATATCACCCTAGCGCCTGACGGCCCGGCCACTCAACACCATCACCGCCAAGGTCAACAATTAACATTGAAGCCAAAGTCGCACACATGCAAGCTAGCTCCAGCCCCAATTTGCCGCCACGCAAGAGCACATTTACCATATGCCCCTTCTCGATCAGGGAAATGTGTTACATATGCTCCCCACGGAGATATCTTATTTCTGGCCTGCGCTGGTTGTCTCCTTGATATGTTCTGAATTAATTAAGAGCACATTGCCGCCCAGGTTTCCGAGGCCACTACCACGTGCATGACGCCAGGTGGAAGGCAAAGTTGGCCATGGCATCGTGAAGCTGGAGGCATGCATGCAGTTGCTACCAAGGTAGACGCCCTGGCCACGCAAGTCCCCGAGATCACCGAGCGAACGGCCACCATCGCCGCCCAACGTACCCGCCGGTCGGGCCAACGATGACCCCTCGAGTCGCGCATCCTGGGCGGACCTACTCAAGAGCCAGGCATGCAACCGCTACCACCACCGCTATTACCACCGAGCTACAGGAGCTGGCCGAAGACAAGCGCCGCGAGGCCGGCCGCTGACCGCGACCGCCGCCGCTGCCGGGTCATCCTCATGCGCTTCGACAAGGCGCCGGGGGAGTCCCCAGACTCTCTTCTCGACGAGCTCAGGAACCAGCTCTCGGCGCGCATGGAGCTGCCAAGTACGACACTGCAGGGCACCAATCGCCTGCCCCATCCATGGGACAAGCTAGTCACAAGGCTGGGCCCCCACCAGTGGTCCCCACCTTCAGCGACATCGATCGCGGTCCGAGTTCGGTTTACTCTCTCGCCGCAAGAAGCTGGAGCACACCCTCTGGTACGTCGCTTGACGACGACCTGCATGACGCCAGCCCAGCAGCAGCAACGCCGCGACCAGTGGCCCGACTTCATCCGCCACAAGTCCAGCCCCGAGAAGCCTCCAGCGCGGTACTGACGGGGCGGGGACCTTAACATTAATTAATTAATTAATAGACACGTGACTAGCTGCGTCGCGTGAGCATAAGTCCTCAGTGGGAGGGGAACATGGGATGGGATGGATGGTATAAGCTATCTAGGTCCTAGTTACAGGGGTGTGGGCACCGCGGCCCGAATCGCTATGAATGCCATACTTGGTCACACGCGGGGGACCTTAAAGTGTCAACAACAAACTGTGGAAGCCCCCCCGGGCTCCCCCAGGATAGAGCAAGCTAGTTGACTAGATGGGGGCAATTTGAATGGGACAGCTGATAGGTATTACTGGCATATTAAGCATATAATAGCTCAGCATAGCCACTTAGCTCTAGCTGTTCAGATTCTCCTTGATGGCATTTGCAGCCATGGCTCATTGTGGCCATTTGCAAGCGCCTAAGCCAACGTCTTGTGCCCACCTCACAAATCGCTATGCGTCAGCGCCTACTTGGTACTGCATGGTTGTATCACGCACCCATAGTGCTGCGCCTCGGCACCCTGCATGCTGTGGAGAGAGCGCTCTGTGGCCTGCCCACTTCATGTGGCAGTGAGAGAAGCTCGGGCGCCCGCCCTCCTCATTGTGTATAGGGGTTGAAGGTTCCTTTAGTCTGTATTGGCACCCACGTGACGCAGTATGTCACGTGCTAATTAATTAATTCCTATCACCCAGCAGAATTGAGCATAACATTGGATTGCTGGCTGTCTCATTGATATCACTTTACAGTGTATAATACAGCACAGGTTGTGGTCACCATAACTTTGACCTTTTGCCCACAGTCAGTTTGTCATTGAAACAGTGTCACTCTCCCCTGAGGCGAATTCACGGCTCTGGGACGCGGTGTTGGTACCCAGGGCAATCGCTTTCTCACCTCTTTCCAACCAAAAGCATGAGGCAAATTCCAGTCAACTGTGAGAGCTGACGTTTTGGGCATCTCAGCTAATATGACATATTTCTATCGTTGTGTCCGCAATCCTTGCATAGACGTGTGCACAGCACCCTACAATTTCGCAGCACACCCATTAACATCCCCATCGCCTCTCTGGCGATGAAGGGGTACCAGGCAGCCCCCTCCCAGTCCTCCCAGTCACACCAACCATGCCACCATATGCGTGGACCCCCCTCCCTGCGGACAGATGTCTCAAGGATAGACAACTTGCCATTCCGCATCATATCGCGTCGCGCCCGTCACACTTGATTCACCGGCCACTAACTGTATAACCGGTCACTGGACACTACATGGAAAAGCGCAGGCGCCGGTCACATCGAAAAGCGCAGGCGCAGAGAGCCCTTTGCCCTTGTGCAGCGAGGGGACAAAGCATTACCCTTGTTTGTGCGATAACCGTGCCCCCTGACTGTCGCACGGTTATGCCGTGCCCAGACCACGTACAAATACGCCCCCAGACTACAACTACGCCCAAGCAAGTGGGGTCACCCTCATGGAACGTAGGATCGGAGGACCAGGCTCCATAATCGTAGGATCGTAGGATCAGGTCCCATCATCCTTGGCATCCCGGGAATGCCCATGACCTGCAGAAGCCTACGCTATCCAGTATCCAGCCAATCAAATACATAATCCTTGGCATCCCCGGGAATGCCCATGACAGAAGACTGGTAGCTAATCACAAGCTACCACCAGAAGACTGGTAGCTAATCACAGGCTACCACAAGAACACTGGTAGCTAATCACAGGCTACCACCAGAAGACTGGTAGCTAATCACAAGCTACCACCAGTGAGCATGTTGCTTCTGCCACTGGCGGGACAGGATGAGCATCACGCCTAGGATCCCCCCCCCCCCCCCCCCGCTTTCAACCCGATTCCGGCATTTGTCACCGAACACGACGGGCATGGTGCACAGAACTTCCCCCGAATTTCCCCCGTCAACCCTTGAACGCCTCCTGTTTCTTGGTACATCCGTCACTCTAGGCTCGCCGCCGATCCGTGATGAGCACCGTTCCCAGGATATGCCCCCCACCCCCGCCTTCTGCGTAACTCCTGGCATCTCTGCCTTGATCATCTCCTGGACTGTATCTCTTGATCTCTGTTCCTCACTGATATATATCTTGCTCCTCCTCGTAGTAGTGTTAGATCTCTGGCACGCGTCACCGGAAGAGGATGGGCACCGTCCGCTGCAAAATGCCGATGAAGTTTTTGAACGAGGAGTAGGCCATGTTGAAGACAACCTTGGCTCCGATGGCACCGCCCGGGAAGTAGGACATGGAGTAGTAGAGCAGCGCCAGCACCTGGCGACAGACCAACAGAAAGGGGCCGCACATGAACTCGTAACCATTGCTGTTAGCATTGCTGTTAGCATTGCTGTTAGCATTGCTGTTAGCATTGCTGTTAGTAATGCTGTTAGCATTGCTGTTAGAATTGCTGTTAGCATTGCTGTTAGTAATGATGTTAGCATTGCTGTTAGTAATGCTGTTAGCATGGCTGTTAGTATAAATGTTACTATATTAAGTCAGTACCGCTGGTACTATTCGGAAAGGCATTTAGGAGTAGACAAGCGAGCACCTGGGGGGGGGGGCATGTAGTAGGTCCGTGACCATTACCATTACAATTATGTGCTGCTAGGTAGGACAGCTTTATATATTTTGATACTACTATGTGAATAGTCAAGCAGCGCGAGCATGTGCATGTGGCCGGGACACCCACATATCTCCCACGGATCAGGGGAGTGTTGTAGCTAGCCAGGAAGCAGGGCATGGAGTAGCGGATCAGGGGAGTGTTGTAGCTAGCCAGGAAGCAGGGCATGGAGTAGAGGATCAGGGGAGTGTTGTAGCTAGCCAGGAAGCAGGGCATGGAGTAGCGGATCAGGGGAGTGTTGTAGCTAGCCAGGAAGCAGGGCATGGAGTAGTAGAGCAGAGCCAGCAACTGCGTGTGGCCGATACAGTGCACACCCTCATGCTGGCAAGGGTAGTGTTGCTAGGAAGCGGGACATGGCTAGTAGGGGAATGTGAGCACCTGCACGTGGGGAGGACGCCGGATAAAGATTTGGCTAGATCGACACTGCTGTCATCCCAGCTAGATTATGATAGACAGCACACATGCAGCACTAGAGCAGCGCCAGCATCTGTTTTCGTGTCAAGAGTTCCTACGGTTGTTAGTATCCTTGTTGCTATTCCGATGGACATGCGGCAGTAGAGCAGCACGAGCACCTGTTTTAGACAGGAAGATATCCCAGAGTTGTTAGCGGTGCTACTGTTGTTGGGTAGGGCGCATTAAGTAGTACAGACCATAGAGCGGTGGTGGGTCAATAAAACCGAACCTACGCACGTTGGCAAACCAGCATGTTATCATAAGTTGGTTCTCCTGTTACCTAAAGTTGGTTTGATAATGCAGACAGGTCTAGTTAATAAGCATGGTCTGTTATCATAAGTTGGTTCTCCTGTAACCATAATACTAGGAGAATCAGCAACCCTATCAGCTGCAGTGCACGACATATGGTGAGCAGGTAGCCCAGTCGTTCATAAATGGCGGCCCGCTATGATTCCCCAACGGTGTTATTAAACCTCAACGGCAGCACATAATGCGTGGTGTGGTCAACTAACTAAACGGATATCCGTTGTACCGACTTACAGTCACAAGAAAAGTAGAAATTGCTATCACAGGAGAATTAGAAACTACAACAACAAGAAGAGATTGCAATCACAAGGAAGTTAAACAGTACACTCGCAAGGAAATCGGAAATCCCCTCACCTGTAGCGCGGAACACGCGATCGTGAGCGGGTAGCTGCGCGCGACCAGCGCCCCATACAGCGTGCCCGCCATGCTGGCCACGTAACCGGCCGAGAAGGGTCTCCGCTCCTTGGCCAGCATGTGGGCGAGGTGCATGCGCGGCCCCTTGAGCGCGAAGAAGGAGCCCATGATGCTGATGTTGCCAAACGTGAAGAAGAGGGCAAACTTCTGGGGGGAGATGACCAGGACAGGGATGAAGGTGAAGGAGAGGGCGAGGAAGACAAAGCCTGCGCCACGTGGCGAACAGACGGCAGAGGGGGCGGGCGATAATATTGGCCAGAAGGCATGCTAAGAAGAAGGTTCAAGAAAGACAAAGCATGAGCACGGTGGCGAAGATACGGCAGCGGTTGATAATGTTGGGCTGAAGGCTTGCTAAGACGAGGGGTCACAGAACACAAAAAGCCTGCGCACGGTGGGGAACAGATAGAGGGGGGGGGGGCATTGGTAGTTTTCGGACGAGGGCTTACAAAAGAAACGGAGAGGAAGCGCAAAGGAGAGGAAGACCAAAGGATAGGGAAAGCAAAGGAAAGGGCGCGGAAGACTAAGCCTGCGAGCGAACAAAGAGCGCGGGGACGAGACGTAGGACCAGGTGGGTTGGCAGACATCGTTACCTTCTGGGACTGATCGATACCCTCTGATGGGGGGCATGCTAGCCACGGGGAAGGAGAGGGTGAGGGAAACAAAGGGCCTGCAAAGGGGAGTGGATGCGTCTGATCGGGTAGTTTATACTGCAGTCTGTAGTATAGTACTATGCAAGAATATAGATTACTAGGCAAGCGGCTGAAAAGCAACCAAGGGCGAGGGGACATGACATCGGCAGGGAGGGAGTGCGTAAGGAAGACTCGGAGGTACTATAGTCAAATGAACTAAGAAAAAATACCTGGAATATAGTAGGACCATGATGTGCTGGTGAAGTACAGAGCTTGGTGGACATTTTGGAATACTGCCTTCAACTGGAACAACCTTGCCTTAACCTGGAATAACATTGAATTGAGCTGGTCACGACTGCCGTAATATGAAACAGGGGTATCCAGAGGTGCAGCAGAAGTGCCTGAGGGAAGGGAGGGAGGGAGGAGGGAGGGAGGGGAGGAGTGAGGGAGGGAAGGGAGGGGGGAGGGAGGGAGGAGGGAGGGGAGGGAGGAGGGAGGGGAGGGAGGGAGGGAGGAGGGGGGGAGGAGGGAGGGAGGGAGAGGAGGAGGGAGGGAGGGAGGGAGGGAGGAGGGAGGGAGGGGAGGGAGGGAGGGAGGGAGGGAGGGAGGGAGGGAGGGAGGGAGGGGAGGGAGGGAGGAGGGAGGGGGGGGAGGGAGGGAGGGAGGAGGGGAGGGAGGGAAGGGAGGAGGGAGGGGGGAGGGAGGGAGGGAGGGAGGGAGGGAGGGAGGGAGGGAGGGAGGGAGGGGAGGGAGGGAGGGAGGGAGGGAGGGGAGGGGAGGGGGGAAGGGGAGGGAGGGGAAGGGAGGGAGGGAGGAGGGAGGGAGGGAGGGAAGGGAGGGGGAGGAGGGA
>RPFO01002134.1:0-22245 GCA_009746045.1 Mesostigma viride | reverse complement strand
CGTCCGCTTTCGTGCGGCCCCTTCTTTCGTTGTGCCCCGGCCCTGCCCCTTCTGCCCCCTTGGCTCCCCCCTCCGCCGGTCCTCCCCCCTCCCCTGCTCTCGGCCTCCTTCCCCCCTGTGCCTTCCCTGCCTGCTCTTCCCCCGGGTCGTCCCTCGGCCCCTGTCGGCCCTTCTGGCGCCCTCGTGCCGTCCCTTTTCCCCCTGCTTCCTGGTCCTCCCCTGCGCCGGCCTCTGCGGCTGCCCCGGTCCTCCCCGTGTGGCTGCTTCGCCGTTCCTCCTGCTTTCCGTCCCCTGCCCTCGCTGCTCGGCCTTCTGCTCCTTTTGCCTCTTCCTCTCTTCGTGCGCCCTCTCCTGTCCCCTTCTCCTCTGGGCCCCCTCCGCCCGGTGGCTCCCTCTCGCCCCCTCCCCCCGCCTTTTCCTCTCCTTCCTTCTCTCCGCTTCTGTCGCCGTGGCCGCTCGTGGCCCTCTGGGCCCCTGCTCTTCTCCTCCCCCTCCGCCTCCTGCTCTTCCCCTCTTTGCCCCCCTTCCTCCGCTGGCTGTCCCGTCTCCCCTCCCCGTTTTTTCCCTTCCTTCTGTTGCTTCCCCCGCCCCGCGTCGTGGCCGCCCCCTCGCTGGCGCCTCTCTGCTGCTGTCCTCGTTCCTCCTTCTCTTCCCTCCCTGCCTTCCTCCTGCCGCTTGCTCCCCTCCTTCCGTGTGCGTCTCTTGCCTCTCCTGCCTCCCCCCTCTGTCGCCGCCTTGTTTCCGCGTTTCGCGCCCCCTTTCGTCCCTCCTGCTGCCGCTTGGCCGGCTCGCTTCGCCTTTGGCCCTTGCCGCCGGGTCCCCCTCCTTCCCGCCTCTCTGCCCGCGTTTGCTGCTCCGCTGGTCCGCCTTCGGGCTTTGTCGGGTGCCGCCGTCCGTGCTCGCTTCCTTCCGGGCCTCCGTCGCCCCTTCTTGCGTGCCGTCCCGCGCCCGTTCTCTGCCTCCCGTTTTCCTGCCCTGCCCCTCCCGCCTGTGCGCCGCCTCTTTTCCGCGTCGCCGCTTTCTTCTCCCCCTTCTCTTCCTCCCGTTCCCGTCTCCTCTCTCCCTTCCCCCTGCGGCGGCGCCCTCCTCTGTCGCCGCCTTCGCTCTCTGTGTGCCTGCCCTTAGCTCTGGCTGTCTCTCCTCTTCCCTGCTCTCCTTGTCCGGCCGTCGGTCCTCTTCCCCGTGCGTGCCCCCCGTTCCTTTCGGGTGCTCCCCCTCCTCCGCCGCTCGCCCTCCTCGTCCCCCTCCGCGTGCTCCTCTTCGTCCCCTTCCGGCCGCCTTCCTTCCGCTCCCCTCGTCGGCTGCCTGCTGTGCCGCCCGGCCCCCCGGGTTCCCCTCTGCTCCTCCGGCTCCCGCCCCCTCTTCCTCCCTCGTGCCCCTCCCGCCGTGGCTTTTTCCGCCCGGGTCTTCTTCGGGGTTCGTTCCTCTGGCTTTGGGGGGGCGGGGGCCCCGTCGGCCTGTCCGCCGGGGGTCCCCTGGCCCGGTCCTTCGCTCGTCCCCCCGCTCTCCTTTTTGCTGCCTGTTTTTCTCCCCTCTGTCGGCGCTGCCTCTCCCTCCCCCTCCGTGTGCGTCCTCTTCTGTTCTTGCCTGGTGGTTTCCCCGTCCCTCCCCTGTTGTCGCCCCCTTCTTGCCTGCTGCTGCCCTCTTGCCTGTCTCTGTGTTGGTCGCTCGCGGTGCGGCTCGCTCCTTTGTGCGCGCGGCCCTCGTTCGCGTTTCGGCCTCGTCCCTCCCCTCCCCCCCCCCGTTCCTGTTCCTTCTGCTGCTGGTCGCCCCCGTCCTTCCCCGGGTCCGGTGTCCCTTCCCCTGGTTCTCCCCGGCCGTCCTGTCCCCCTGCCGGCCCTCTCGGCCCTCTCCCTCCCGCTGCTGTCTTCCTCGGCTTCGCTTGGCCCCGGCTCCTCCGCTTCCTCTTCCTTCTGCTCCCTGGTCCTTTGGTTTCCCGCTCGCTCTTCCTGGGTCCCGCCCGTCCTTCTCGCTTGGCCCTTTCTCCTTGGTCGCTCTTCCTCCTCCTCCCCTGTTGCTCCTCCTGTCCGCCCTCTCCCTGCCGTCTTCCTGTCCCCTGCCGCCTTCCGTTCTGCCTTCCCGCCCTGGCTCCCTCTTCTGTCTGTTCCTTCCGTTCGCCGTCCCCGCTCCTCCCCTCCTCGTGTGGCTCTCGCTGTCCCTCCCGTGGCTCCCTCGGCGTGGGCTTTCCTGCCCCTGCCCTCGTCCGCTCCCTGGCTGTGCTCGCTTCCTCCCCGTCTTTGCCGCCCCGCCTCCTTCTTCTCCTCCTCCTCGTTCTGTTTTCCCCCGTGTCGTTCTCCCGGCCGGTGCCGTTCCTCCGCCCTCTCCGCTGTCTCGCCTGGGCCCTCCCGCGTTCCCGGCCCTCCCCCGCTTTTCGTGTCCTTCTTCGCCGCCGGCTTGCTCGCGCCTCGTCCCTCCCCTCCTCCGCTGGTGTCCTGTTCGTTCCTCCGCCCCCTGGCCCGTTTCGCCTCGTTCCTGCTTCTCGGCCGTTGCCTGCTCTTCCTGTGCCGTCTCCCTCCCCTCTCCCTCGTCTTGCTGCTCTCTTTCCTCCGGTTCCCGGTTCCCCTTGTTTCCCCGTCCTGGCTTGTGCGGCTGGTTTTTGGCCGTTGCGGCTCGCTCCTGCGGCTTGCCCTCCCCCCGCCTTTGCTCCCCCTTTTGGTCCTTCCCCGTTTCGCGTCGCGGCTCTGGGCCTCTGTCCCTCGCCTGCCTCTTTTCCCCTGTTCCTGCCTGCCGTGCTTCGCCCTGTTCTGGGCCCTTCTCCTCTTCCTCCGGTGTCCTCTGCTCTCCCGGCTCCTCCTTCTCCTCTGTTTCTTTCTCTGCGCCTGCCCGTTCTTGTGCTCCCGCTTCCTTCGCTGCTCTTCTTCTTTCCTCTCCTGCTTTTGCCCCGCCCCTCCGTGCTTTCCCGCCCGTCTTCGCCCTCCTGGCTGCCCCTTCTTTGTGGGCGCGCCGTGCTCCCGTGCGTTCGGGTCGGCGTGTCCCCTTTTTCGGGCCCGTTCTGTCCGCTGCCGGGGTCGCTCCCGCCCCGGCTCCCCTCCGTCCCTTCCGGCCTGGCCTCCTCCTCCCGCCGTTCCCGGTGTCCGTCGTTTCCTCGGCCTTGCTTCTTCCTCTCGGCGTTTTCTCCCGCGTTTCGCCCCTCTCGCCGCCCCTCTTCCTCCTTTCTTCCCGCCGGCTCTCCCCTTTGTTTGGCGTCGTGCGTGTCCGTCTGCTTTTCCGTGCCTCCCCTCCCTCCTCCTTTCCCCTCCTGTCCTCCTCCTCCCGGCTCCTCCTCCCCCTTTGTTGTGGCTCCCGCTGCTCGTCCCGTCGCTCTCGGTGGTGTCCTTCTCCCGGCTCCGGGTCCGGGCTTCCCGCCCCTTGCGTCTCTCTCTCGGCCCCTGCTCCCTGCGGCGCGTCCCTCTCCCGTCCCCGCCGGCCCTCTTCGCGGTGGTGTCTTGTTGCCCCGCGTGGCCGCCCTTCCTTCCCGGTGCTCCCTTTGCTGTCTGCCTGCCTGCCCCCTGTGCGCTCGCTCCTTCTCGGTTCGTTCTCCCCCGGCTCCTCGTCCCCTTCCCCCTCTTCTCTCCCCCCCCTTCCCCCTCGGCCCGCGCGCTGGCTGGCCTTTTTCGCCCCGTTTTCCCCTTTTCCCCTTCCGTCTGTCCCGGGTGTCGCTCCCTCGTCCCCGCTGCCCTCTCTCGTCGTGCCGCCTCTTCCTTCTTCGCGGCCCTTGCTGTTCTCCCTCTTCCTCTCGTTCCTCCTCCTCTGGGTGTCCCCCTTCTGGTGCCCTCCCTGCTGCTGCTCCTCTGCCTCCCTCTTTCCTCCCGCTGTTCGCCTGCCTGCTCTCCTTTCTCCCGTCGGCCTCTCTCTCCCGTGTGCGGCCCTTCCTGTGGCCTCGGTGGGGGGGGCGGGGCCCCTCCCTTTCTCTCCCGCTTCGCCCTCTCGCGCCTCGGTCCGGCCCGTCTTCTGCCCCCGTCGTCCCTCGGCCCTCCCCTTCTCTTTGGCCCGGCGGTCGGCGCTCTCTTTCCCCCTGTTCTGGCTCCTTCTGTCGCGCTGCCTCCCTCTGCTCTTGCCCGCCTTCTTCGTCGCTTTCCGGCCCCTGCGCCGGCCGCCTTCGCTGCCCTTGCTGCCCCTCCCCCCCTTCGGCCCGCCCCCTTGTCCCTTTGTCGGTGGGTTTTTCTCTGTGCCGCTCGCCGCTTCTCCCCCTCCCTGGCGCCTGTCTGTCCCTCCTCTCTGTCGCTCCTCCTTGCTCTTTGCGTTGCCTGCCTTCGCTGCTCCCCGGGTGGTCCCCGGGTCCGGGCCCTCGTCGCCCGCTCTTCTTCCTGGCCTTCCCTTTCTCCGGCTGTGGCTGCGTCTGTTCGCCCTTGTCCCTCTTGCCCGGCCCTGCCCCCCTCCTGTCGGCCCGCTCGCCGCCCCTCGGCCCTTGCCTGCCCTCTCCTGCCTTGGGCTTCTCTCCTGCTGGCTTTTGTCGGCCCTTTTCGCCCGCCTGCTCGGGGCCCTGCCCCCTCCTTGTGTTCCTCGCTCGTTTTCCTCGTCTGTGCCCTCTTGTGCCGTGTCCTTTCGCCCTCCCCGCCCGTGCTTGCGCCCGCCTCTCCCTCCCTCCTGTCTCTCGCTCTCCTGGCTTGCGTCGGCCGTTTCTTCGTGCTCCGGCTCCCTTCTTTCCCTCCGCTTTTTGGCCGCCGTTTTTCGCTGCCCTCGGTCCCCCGGTTCCCTCCGGTCCTGCCTCCCCCTCCTCCTCCTCTCCTTTCGTCGCGCGTCTTCCTCGCGTCGTCGCCGCCGCGCTTCGGCCCTCTGTTCCTGGCTCGGGTCGTGCTTGGGCGGCTTCTTTCTGTTTGGTCGCGTTCTCCCTCCCCCTTGTCCCCCCGCTGCGCCTGGCTCTCCGCCCTTCTTCTTCGCTCCTGGGCGCCCGCCCCTTCCCCCTCCCTCTCTCTTCGCTCGTCCTCTCCGGGCCCCGGCTGCTGTGTCCCGCGCTCCTGTCGCCGGTGTCCCGTCCTTCCTCGCTCGCCTGCCCTGCTCCTGCCCCCGCGCTCTCCGGGTCTCCCCCGCTCCGGCTCCGTCCCTTGCTCGGTTGCGTGCCTCCTTCGCTCGCCGCGCCCCTGCGCTCGCCGTCGGCGCTCTCGTCTTCGTCGCCGGCCCCCGTGTTGGCCGTTTTGCTCCTCCGTTTGCCGCCGCCCTGCCGGTCCCCTTCGGCCTGCCTTCTTCGGCCCCTTCCCTGTGTTGTCTCGGGTCGGCCCTTTCTTGTCTCCGGTCGCTCTCCCTCCCTCTTGGCCCCGCCTTCCCCCCTTCCCTCGGCGCCCGCTTCCCCTGTCCCCCTCGTCCGTTCGCTGGCCGGGCGTTCGCGCCTGCCCCTTTCGCGCCTCCTCCTGCCCCTGGGGCCGTCGCCGCCGCCGTCGCCCGCCTCGTGGCCCCTCGCGCTCTCCCCGGGCCGCGGTCCCCGCGTCCGTCTCCCGTGCCGTGGCTGTCTGCTCGTCGTGCCGTCGCTCCGGTTTGGTCTCCGGCGCGTGCGCTCGCTGGGTGTCGTCGCCTGCTGCCGGCCTCTCCCCCCTGCCCCCGCTCTCGTCGTCGGCCTTCTCCTCTCTTCTGTTCTGTCTGCTGTCGCCGGGTGGTTGGTTGTCCCTCCCCTCCGCCGCCGTCCTGCCCGCGCCTCCCCTCCGGCTGCGCGCCCGCTGCCGTCCCTGCCCCTCCCGGCCCCTGCGCTGTCTTTCGCGGCCCTTCCGGGCCGTTGGGTGTCGCGCTCCTGTTCCCGGGGTGGCGTTGTGCCGCCGGCCCTTCCGGCCCCCCTGCGCGCTTCGTCCGGGCGGCCCTCTTCGGGGTCCCGTGGTCTGGTCCTTCCCTGCTGCGCCGCCCCCGCTTGTCCTGCCCGGTTTCGCTGCTGCCGGCCCCTGTTTGTTGGGGTGTGGTTCCCGCTGTCCCGCCTTGGGGCCGCTCGCTGCGGTTCTCCGGTGTTGCCGTGTGTTCTCCTCCCTCTCCCCTCCTGTGGGCCGTCCCTGCCTCCGGGCGGTGTTCCCGTGGCTTCCCGCTGCGGGTGCTGCTGCGGTCGCCGCGCCCCCCTGCGCCCTTTTCCGGGCCGTCGCGTTCCTGGCGCTCGCTGCTCCGTCGGCGGGCCTCGCGGTTCGTGGTCCTCCCCTTCGGGCGCCCCCGCCGCGGTCCCTTCTCCTCCCGCTTCTTCTGCCTCGCGCGCTGCGTCCGCCTCCTCGGTGTCTGTCCCTCCCTCTCCGGTCCCGTCGTCCCTCGTCGCCCCGGGCTGTCGCCGTGGCGCCTCCCCCTTCGGGTTTGCCTGCTCCTCTTTCGGCGCCGGTCTCGGCTCTGCCGGCTCCGCTCCCGTCTTTGCCCCCGGCGTTTGGGGCCTTCCTTGCGGCCCCGGCGCCGGTCCCGGCCCGCCGGCTGGCTCCGCGCCCCTCCCCCTTCTGTCGCCCCGGCGCCTCCGGCTTCGCCCGCGCGCCCGCGCGGTCGCTGTGGTTCCGGCGGCTCCTGCGCCTCCTGCTGCCTCTGCGCCTGTCCCGCTCTCCCTGCGCCTCCGCGGGCGTCTCCTGCCCCTGTTCGCTCGCCCTCCGTCGCTGCTTCCGCGCCTCCTCCCGCTCCGGCGCCGCCGTCGCGGGGTTTCTTTGGCGCTCCTCGCGGCCTTCCCCGCCTTTGGGCGGGTGGTCCTCCGCCGCGGCTTCCGGTTCCTGCCTGGGGCCTGGCTGGTCGTCCCTCTTCTGCCGGCCTGCCTGTCCCTCCGGGCCCCCTTTTCCCCCTGTGGCCTGCGGGTGCCCCGGCCCCGGCGCCCGGCGCGCCTGCGTCGTTGGTGGGTCCGTCCCGGCCCTCTCTGGCTTCCGGTCCGGCGCGCCTCCTGTTTTCCCCGTGCCCCCTGCGTCGGTGTCGGCTCCTGCCCCTGCGTCCGCCCCTGCTCCGGTCCCTCCTCCTTCGGCCTCGCGGTCTTGGCCGCGGTTGTTCGGTCCCCGGTCCGGCTCCTCGCGCCCCCGCGCTGCCGCTTCCCTCCGGGCGTTGTCCCCGGGTGCTCGGGCCCGGGCTCCTTCTGTGGTGCCCGCGCCGCCGGCGTCGCGTGCCCGCCCCTTCCGGGGTCTGGTCTGTCCGCCCTCGCCTGCCGCCCGTGTGCCCTGCCGCGCGCCTCTGCTGCGCTTGCCCTCTCTCCCCTGTCCTCTGGGTTCTCCCCGGTGTGTCGGGCGCCCCGGGCTCGTGGCCTCCCCTTGCGCCTGCTCGGCCTCCGTTCGCCCTGGTTCTTTTCGCTGCTCCGGTGTTCGCGGGTGCGCTCCTGGTCCGGCGCGTCCTGTCTCGCTGGGCGCGGCGCCCCCCGCCTTGGCCCCTCCGGTGGGTTTCCGTGGGCTTCCCCTCCCCCTCTGGGCCTTCTGGCTTCGGCTGCCCTTCCCGTCGCGTTTCCTGCGGTGCCGGGTGCGGCGTCCCCTCCGGTCCTCCCGCCCCTCCTTGCGTGGGCTGCCCGCCGCCCGGCGCCTCTCCCGGGCCCGGGTCTCGCCTCCCGCGGTCCCCCTCCTCCTCGTGCCCGCGCCTCCCTCGCGCCCTTCGGGTCGCGCCCGTGTGTTCGTCGGTGGCGCTCCCGCGCGCTTCGGCCCCTCCGGTTGTGGCCGTCCCCCGTGGCGCCCCTGGTGGCCCTGTTCTTCCCGCCGGGTCTGCGCCCTCGGCTTCGGTCTCCTTGCCTCCTCCTGCGGGCCCTTTGCCTGCTCGCGGTCGCGCCTTTCCTTCGCCTCTTTGCCTGTGGCTTTCTGGCCTGGGCCCGTGGCCCGGTCGTCCTCCCGCCGCCTCGGTCTTCCTGGGCCTTCCTGGGCCTCTTTCCTGCCGGCGTGTGGGCCGCTGTTTTCCTCCCTGTCGCTCGGCCTGCCCCTGTTGCGGCTGTGGCTCCCTCCCCGGCCTCCCTGGCGGTCCTGCTGGCCTCTCGTGGCCCTTCCCCGCCGGCTGGCCCCTCGCTCGCGGGCCTTCGGCCCGCCCTGCGGGTGTTGTCCTCCGGTCTGTCGCGTCGCCCTCCTCTTCTGGCCCGTTGGTTGGCTGTTCTTGGTCCTTCGCGCTGCTGTGTTTCCTCTGTGTGTCCTGCCCCGTGCCGTCCCCCCGGCCCGGCCTCCGTTCCCGGCCGTTCGGGGCCCCTCCCCCCGGCTTGGTGCTGGCTCCCCTCCCCCCCGGCGTGGTGGTGGCGCCCGTGTGCCCTCTTGGTGCTTTGTCTCTGGGCTGGTCTCTCGCTTGTGTTGGTGTGTGCTGGGTGCGTTCGGCTTCTTTTCCTCCCCCTCTGGTTCCCTCCTCTCTGCGTCGGGCGCGGGCTCCCTCCCTTTTGTGGGGGGGGCGGTGTTCCGTCGCGTCCCCCTTCGTTGTCGTTCCGGCCGTCCCTTCGGTCCTTGGCCTCGGTTGTTCCTCGGTTCCGTGCCGTTCTCGTTTGGCCCTGCTTGTCCCCGTCCCGTCCTGTGGTCTCTTGGGTGCCTTTGGGCGCCGCGCCGCGTCCTCTCTTCGTGGTCCTTCTCCTTTTGTCGCCTGTCGTGGCCCGGCGTGCCTCTGTGCCCCTGCTGTGTTTCTGTGGTTCTGCCGGCGCGGGCCCGGTCGGCCCGCGCCTGTTGGCCCGTTGGTGCCCTTTCTGCCCGTTCCCCTCCTTGTGTGGTCCTCGGCGTGTGTTCCGTGCCTTGCCCCCTTTCGGCTTGGGTCCCGGCCGTGTCGTTGTGTTTCCTTCCTCTCTTCCTGGCGTCCCGGGTTTTGGTCCCTGGTTGTCTGGCGTCTTCTCGCCCCTTCCGTTCCTGCCTTGCGCTCCGCTCCGTCCCGTTCGTCTTTCGCCCGCGGGTTCCGTCGCGGCGGCCTGCCCCGTTTCGGTCGTCTCCGGCCCCTTCGCGGTCGCGGTGGCGGTCAACGCCCGGCTGCGGCGTCCCCCTGGCCTCGCGCGTCGTTCGCTCGCGCGCGCGCCGCGCGCTCCTTTGCCCCCCTCCGTCCTTGCCTCCACCCTTACGCGGCTTGGGCCCTGCCGCCGCGCCCCCTCCTTGCCCAGGTCCCTGTGGGGCGGTCGCCTGCGCGCTAGGGGGGGTCGTGCTGCCCGCTTTCGGGCCCGCCCTGCCCTCGCCGTTCGGCGTGCTCCCCGCGGCTGCCCTCCTCCGGTCGGCTCGTCCCTTTTCCTTTCCTCGTTTCGTTCGCTTTTGCGGCCCGTTCGCCTTTTGGGCCCCCTCTGCTCCGTGGCTGCCGTTTGGCCCGCCTTTCCCGCCGTGCTGCCCGCCTGCCCCGCCCCGGGCCGCCCGCTCTCCCGTCCCGCCGTCCTCGCCCTCCGTGGCCGCCTCGGGTGCCGTCCTCTGGTGTCGTGGCCCGGCCCCGTGGCCGGCCGTGCCTGCCCGGCTTCGCCTGTCTCTCCCGTGCCTGTGGTCCCCGTCGGCCCGGCGGCGCCGCCGCCTGTGCCTCGTCGGGTCCGGCGCTGGCCCCGGTCTGCCCGGCTCCTCGGCCTTGCCGGCTTGTGCCCGGTCCTGTCCTTCCTCGGTTGCCGCGTCTCGGCCCCTCCCGTTCGTCCTGGCTCTGCCCTGCTGCCCGTGGCCGTTGCGGCTTTGCTTGCCCGCCTGCCCCGTGCCTCGTCCCCGCTGGGCCCGCGGCCCCCGCCCCGGCTCTCGCTTGGTCCTGGGGCTGCCCCGCTCTCTCGCCCGCCCCGCCCGTGGGTGCCCCCTTGGTCGTGGCCGTGCCCCTTGTGGTCGTGGCCTGGTGCCCCGCTTTCCGGTTGCTGCCTTGCCCCCTTGGCTCCGCCGCGCTGTGCCCGCCCGCGCTCCCCCGTTGGCGCTCTTTCTCCCTCGTCTTCTTGTCTCCTTCCTTCTTCCTGTCCCCCGTGCCGCGGGCCCGGCCCTTGCGCCTTCGCCCCGCCCGCGCTCGCCGCCGCCGCTTCGGGTCGGCGCCCCGCGCGCTCCCCCCTTTTCCTCCCTCCGCTCCTCCGCGGCCCCGCCTCCCCCTTCGTCCCGGCGGCGTCCCTGGCCCGGGGGCTGGCGCCGCCCGGTTGGGTCGCCGTTTGCGGCCCTGCCGCCGGGCCGGCGGCGCGCGCCCCCCTTGTGCTGCCGCTTGCGGCTTCGCCCGCTCCCGGCGCTTGTCGCGCGCGGCCGTCGCCCGTTTGTGTCCCTCCGGGCCGCGCTGTCCTCGCCCCTTTCCGGTCTGGCGGTGGCTCCCCCGGGCGGGCCCGTGCCCGTGTCGCCGCTGGCTTTGGCGCGGGCGGCCCTGGGCCCGCTCGTGGCCCTTGGCCTGGGCGCCGCGCGCCTGTTCCCCTCCGGTGGCCCCGTCTGTGCTGGGCGCGGGCGTTGCCGTCCCGGCCGTGCTCCGGCCCGCGCCGGCGCGCGCCGTCGCCCCCCTGGTCGCCCCGCGGTGGTTTCCCCCCGTGCGCCCCTCTCGTGCCCCTTCTTTTGCCGGCGTCCCGGGGTCCCGCCGCCCGGTGGGTGCTCCCCCCCCGCCCCTTTGGGCTTTGGTCCCCCGCTCCCCGCGGGCGGCGGCCCCGCCGCCCCCGCTCCCGTGGTCGCGGTCCTCCCGGGTCGGGCGGTCCCGCCCGCCGCCTTCCCTTCCCCTTCGTTGCTCCGCCGCGGGGCTCCTCGCCCGTTCCTCTCCGCCGCTCGCTCCCGGCGCCGGTCCCCGCCGGGTCCGCTGCCCGCCGTCGTGCTGCGCTGCCCGTCCCGCCCGCGCCCGCCCCCGCCTCCGGTGGTCGTGGGCTGCCCCGCCCCGCGGGGTGGTGGCCCGCGGTGGGTGCGGCGCCTTGCGTGGGCTCGCTCGCGTGGGCGCGCGCCCCGGCTCCCCGTGGCGCCGTCTGCCGCCGGGCGCCCGTTCGCCGCGTGTTTTGGCCCTCCGCCGCCGGGGCGGCCGCCGCTGGCCGCGCCGCGGCGCGGCCCGCGCCGCCCCTCGCCGCCCCTGCTCCGCGCGCGCGCTGGCGGCCGCGCCCCCCGCCGGTGCTGCGTCCGTCGCTGGGCCGGTGCCCCCGGCCTCCCCCGCGCCGCCCGTGCTTGCGTCCGTTCTTCCTTTTCCTTCGCCTTTCTTGTTGTGTCCCCCTTGTCTCTCCTGCCTCGTGGCCCCCGGGCGCCGGCGCCCCGGGCGCGGCGGGGCCCCGGCTGGCGGCGCCCGGCGCCTGGGCCGGGCCCGGCGCCGCTGGTGGGCGCGGCGCTCCCCGCCCGCGCCGGCGCTGGGGGCCCGCGCCCCGGGCGCCCGCGGCGCCCCGCCGCCTCGGTGGCGGCGGCGCGCCCGGCGCGGGCGCTGGGGGCCTCTGCTGCCCTCCCGGTGGCGCCTGGGCCCCCTGCCGTGGCGCCGCGTCCGCGGGCCCCTCTGCTGCCGGCCCTGGTCCGCGGCCTCCTGTGGCTGTGCTCTCCCCTGTGCTGCTGGCCCCCGTGGTGCTGTTGTTGTGCCCCCGCTGTGGTGGCGCCCGTGCCGGCGCTGCCCGGGTCGCGCCCTCCCCTGCGTGCTGTCCCTGTTCTGCCTGGCCCCCGCCTCTTCCCCCCCCCTCGCCCCGGCCGCTTTGGCCCCGTGGCTCGCGGCCCTGGCGCTTGTTGTGTCTCCGTGGCCCCCCTGTCCCCTCGTGCCCGTGTTTCCCTCGTCCCCTGCCCCGGGCCTCGTCCGCGCGTGTCCGGGCGCCGGCTCGGCCTGCTGTCCCGGCTCCGCTCCCTGGGCCCCGTTCCTGGCTGGGTTGCGGGCGCGTTCTCTGCCCCGGTTCTCCCCTCCCCCCTCCTCCCCCCCCGTCTGCCCCTTTGCGCTCGTGGGCCCTGTGGCCGCGGCCTGGGCTCGGCTCCCCGTCTCCGGGCCCCGGGGCCCCGTCTGGCTTCCTGGTCCCCGCTCGGGCCTTGGCCGCCTCTTTCCTGGCCCGTCTGGGTTTGCGTGTGGCTGGGCGGCCCGGTGCCCGCCTGTTTCTTCCCCCGCCTGCTGGCTCCTTGCGTGCTCTGGCGCTTGTCCTCCTCCGCCTCCGGCCGCCCGCTCCTGCCTGCCCGGCTCTCCCGTCCCCTGGCCGCCCTGCCCCCTCCGCTGTGCCGGGCCCCGGTGCTGTCCCCGGGTCCCCCGCCCGTGCTGGGGCCCGGCCCCCCGCGTCCGCGCTTCCGGCGCCCGCGGCCGGGGGCTCCGGGTGGCCCGGGTGCCGGTTCCCCGGCGGGGTTGGGGCCCGCCCGCTGGTGGTCCGCCGGGTCCGGGTGGCCCGGGCCCGGCCCGGGCCCCGCTCCCGGCCCCCGGGCCCGCCGGGTGGGCCGCTCCGGGCGGCCCGGGGCCGCCTGGCCCGGGTGGGGCTGGGTCTGGGCCGCCGGGTGGCGCCTGCTTTGTGTGTGGCCCGGCCGGTCCCTGGCGTCGTGCGTGTCCTGCCCGGCCGGCCCCGCCTGCTGGGGCCGGGGCCCGTCTGGGCCGCCGTGCCTCGCTCCCTCCTCCCCTGTCCCTCGTCCCTCCCCCCTTGGGGCCGGTGTGCTGGCTGTCCCTCCGGCCGGGGGTGTGCCCCTTGTGCCGCCCCCCGGGTGTCCCGCTGTTGTTCTTCCCTGGCTTGCCCTCCCCTGCTGCCGCTGCCTTCCCTCTGCCTCCTGCCGGTGGTGGGTCTCCCGCCGGTGCTGGCCTGGCGGGCCCCGGGCCCTTGCTGGCCGGGCCTGGCGCGGTCCCGGGTGCCGGGCCTGCTTGGGGCGTCCGGCTGGCCTGCCGGGCCGCCCTGGCCCCTCCGGCGTGGCTCCTGTGTCCCCCCCCGGTTCCGCCGTCTCGCCCGGTCCGTCCTGCCGCGTGCTGCGCTCTGCTGCGGCTGGCCCTCGGTTGCCTCCTCTGTTTGGGCCTTCTGGGCCGGCCGCCCTGTTTGCTTGGCCGCTCGGTCGGGCGCCTTTGTGGGCGGCCTGCCCGGCTGCTGCTGCGCCCTGTGGTTGCCCGGCGCCTGCTGTTCCCCCCTCCGTCCCCTGCTCGGGCGCCTGCTCGGGCGCGTGGCGCCCTCCCGCTGGCTCTCCCGCCTCTCCGGGGCTTGTCTCTCTTGGTGGGGGTGGCCCGGTTCCGCCGCTCCCGGCTGCTCGCCGTTCTGCCTGGTCTGCCGGCGCCCCCTTGTTGTTGGGTCTGCCGGCCCTGCTCCCCGGCTTTGGGGTGTGCCCGCGTGTGCCGGCCGCCTTGCCGTTTGCCTGTTTGCTCCCGCCTCCGGCCCCGCTGCCTTGTCCGCTGGTCGTCGTCCCCGGGCGCGTCCTGGGCCGCCCGGGGCTGTCGCGCGCTCCCTCCGTGCCGTGCCGCCCGTGGTGCTCGCCGCCGCGTCCGTGCCCCTTGTGGCCTCTGCCTTCGCGCGGGCCGCCTGGTGTCCGGGGCTCGCCGCGCCGCTGCCCCCCGGGTTCCCTCTTCCTTTGCTGGTGTGGCTGTCTCTCCCCTGGCCCTGCCGTCTCGCTTCTTCCCTGCGCCCGTGGTGCCGGCCCGTCTTCGGCCGGCCGCTCGGTTCTTTGCCCCGCTGCGCCGTCCGGCCCCGCCCTGGCCTGTGCTGCGGCCTCCGGTGGGGCTGCCGGTCCGGCTGTGGCCGGCCCCTCTCTTCCCGGCCCGCGGGGGCCGTGGCCGGCTGGGGTTGTCCCTCGTGTGGCCGCCGCTCCCGCTCTTGCCTGGTGGCTTTGGCCCCGGCTCCCCGGCCCGTGTCCCGGTTGTCCTGGGCTCCTGTCCCGGCCCGCCGGCCCCCTGCCCTCTGGCCTGCCGCCGGGCCCGGCCCTCCCCGCTGGGTTGCGGCGCCCGGCCCGCGCCCGGCCGCCGCCGCTCCCCTCCTCTGGTGGTGGCTGCTGGTCTGTCCCTGCTGGCCGCTGCCGCGCCGGCGGCGGCTGCTGCCGCCCCTGTCCCCGGCCCGCGGGGCCGGGGCCGCCCCTCCGGCCCGGGGGCCTCTCCTGGCGGCCGTCCTCCGCGCCCTCCTGCGCCGCCCCCTGCTCCCCCGGTCTCCCCGCTCCCGGGGTGGGGGTCGTGCTGGGCCGCTCCCCTGGCGGTCGCTCCCCCTCCCCGGTGTCTGTCCTCCGGGCCGCGGCTGCTGTCGGCTTCCCGCTGTCCCCTCCCCGTTGCCTTGCTGTGTCTGCTTTCTCCGGCCCGGTGTCCCTGCCGCTCCTTGGGGCCGTGCGTGTGCCTCTCTTCGGGGTGCCCCCCCCGTTCTGTGTGGTCGCGGGCTCTCCGGGGCCTGCCCTTCTGGGTCCGCCCTTCTTGTGCCTGCCCGGGGTTCCTTTGCCCTCTGCTGCGTTGGCCCTCGCCGGCCGGGGCCGCCTCCCCTTGCCCGCTCTCCCTCTTCCCCGGGTCTTGCCGTGGCGGTGCCGGCTGTTCGGTCCGCCCGCTGCGGGTCCTCCCGTCCGGCGCCCCTCGCTGCGGCCCTGTTGCTCCTCCCCCCCTTTGCTCCCCGGCCGTTCGGGGTCCCCGGTCCCCGCTCGCTGCTCCCCGTCCTCTTCCCTGGCGCCCGCTCGTCGCGCTGCTGCCGCGCCCCCCGCTGGCTCCGGCCTGGCCTCTTGGCTTTGTTGCTTCTGGGCCTGCGTGGCTCGTTTCCCCTGTGCCGCCCTGTGGCTGCGCTGCCCGCCGTTCCCCCGCTGCTCCGCTTGCTGTTTGTCCTCCCGCTCCCGGCGGTCGCTGGTGTCCCGGTGCCCCCTGTCCGCCCGTTGTCCCCGCGTCTCCTGGCCCTGGCCCGTTGTTCGCTGCGGCGCTCTCTCCTCCCGGGCTGCTGCCTGCCCCGTGGCGGCTTCTGCTGTGTCTCTTTCTGTCTTTTCTGGTTCCGGGTGTGCCCTCTCGCTCTGTGCTGCTTGCTTTCCCGCGGGCTTTTCTCCGGGTGCCCCGCTCCGGCTCGGCCGCCTTGGCGCGCTCTCCCTCCTTTCTTTGTGCCTGTCCCTGCTGTCTGGCGCGCCGCGCTCCCGGCCCGGTCCCTGCGCCTTCTGCCCGGGTTGGCCGGTCTCCGGTCCCGTCCCCTTCTCTGGCGCCCGCGCCTCGCGCCTTCTTGCCGCCTCCTTGTGGGTTTTCTGTGTCTCCCGTGGCTCCCTGTTTGTTCCCCGGGTCCCCCCTGGCCTTCCTGTCTTTGCCTCCCTGCCTGGTGCTGCCCTGCCTCTCCTCGGTCCCCCGCCTGGGTTGCGGCTGTCTTGGCTCCGCTCCCGCCGCGGTTTGCGCTGGGTCCGCTCCCGCCCCTGGTGGCGCCTGCGCCTCTGGTCTTCTGTGGCCTGCCGGCTCCGTTGTTCCCCGCCCCGGGCTCGTGGTTCCTCCGGCTGGCGGGTGGTCCGGCCTCCCCCCGCCGCTTGTCGCTGCCTTGCCGGCGCCCCTCCCGCCGGCTCGGTGTGCTCCCCTCCGGGGCCTGCTGGCCTGGCTTGCCCGTCTCTGTGCCCCTGCCTTGCTGGTTTGCGTCGCCTTCCTGCTTCCCCGCTGGTTGCGGTGGGTGCTGCGCGTGTGGTGCCGGCTGTCCTGCTGTCTCCCCCTCTCCTCCTGGGTCCTGTGGCTTTGTCCCCGCCCCTTGCCCTGGTTCTCTCTGTGGCCCGTTCTCTGGCTCCTCGGCCGGTCCCCGCGGTCCGGGGCCGGGCCGCCGCCTTCGTTCCCCTGGCGCCCGCTCCCCTCCCTTGTTCCCTGGTCCCGTCGGTTGCCGCCCCGGGTTCCCCCCGCCGTGCTCTTGCTGCGTGCCGGGCCCTCTGTGCCGGGCTGCCTCCTGCTCTTTCCTTGCGGGCGCTCTTCTCCCCGCTCTGTCCCGTGGCTTCCTGTCGGTTGCCGCTGCCCCCCTGGTGCGGCCTGCTCGCCTGGGCCTGGTGCCCTTTGTGCCCCGGCCGCTGGCCCGGCGCCGGGCCCTTGCCTCCTTGTTGCTCCCGGCGCTGTCCTCCCTCGCTCCCCTTGCCCCTGTGCCTGGTGTGGCCCCCCTGCCGCTGCCCTCCCCCCGCTGGCGGCGCCGGCGGCGCGGCCGTCCCCCTGCTCCGTGGGCTCCTGGCCCCCTTCCCCGGGCGGCCCTCGCGCCCCGGCCTTGCTTCCGCTTGGGTGTCCCCCGTGGGCTGCTTGCCCCCCGTCCCCCGTGGTGCCTGGTGCTTCCTGGTTGCCCGCCGGTCCTTCCGGGTTCGGTCCCCCTCCTGGCCCGGCGTTGGTGTGGCCTGTCCCTCCTCCCCGCTGCGCCTCCTGCCTGGCCCTCCCCCTGGGGTTCCGCCGCGTCGCCCGGCCTTCCGTCGCCGCCTTTGGCCTCCCCCGTTCGGCCCTGCCCGGGCCCCCCGCCTGCTGGTTCTTCCCGGTTGCTGTCTCTCTGTTTTCTCGTGCTTGTTTCCCCCTGTTGCTCCTCCCGCCCCTGGTTGTGTGCCCCTGTGGCCCCTGGTTGCCCGGGCGCCCCTTCTGGGTTCTCTCCTGCTTGCCTCCCCCTCCTGTCCTGTCCTTCTCCTGTTGTTCTCCTGGTTGTCCTGTTTCTCTTGTGTCCGTTCCCGGTCCCTCTCCCCTGGCGGTTGGGGTGGGGTTCCCTTCCCCCGCCGCGCCCCGCCTGGCCTGCGTGCTTCCTGGGCTTCCCCCGTGCCGCCCTGGGCTCCCCCTCGGCCGTCTTTGTCCGGTGCTCCCTGCGTCTCTTTGCGCCTCCCGGGCCCGGCTGGCCCCGGCGGGCGCCCTCCGCCCGGGCGCCTGTGCTCCCTGTGCCCGCTCCGGCCCTCCCCTCGTCCGTTCTTGGCCTCCTTCCTCCCCGCCCTTGCCTCGGTCCTGTGCCTTGCCTTTCCTCTCGCCCCCGTTCCCCCGGCCGGTTGGGCGCTGCCCCCGGGGTCCGGGGCTCCCCTGGGGTGCCCTCTGCTTCCCTGGCCCGTCCCCTCGCCTGGTCCCCGGGCCGCTCTGTTGTTCCCCCCGGCGGCCGGCCCCTGGGCCCTCCCGGTCTGCTCCCCTCCCGGGCCCGCGGTCTGTGGCTGCGTGGGCCCCCGCCCGGTTCGGTTGTTTCCCGCTGGTCCCGCTCCCCCCGCCGCCCGGGTTGGCGTTCGCCTTTTGGGCCCCCTCTGCTCCGTGGCTGCCGTTTGGCCCGCCCTTTCCCCCGCCGTGCTGCCCGCCTGCCCCGCCCCGGGCCGCGCCCGCTCTGCGGTCCCGCCGTCCTCGCCGTCCGTGGCCGCCTCGGGTCCGTCCTCTGGTCTCGTGGCCCGGCCCCGTGGCCGGCCGTGCCTGCCCCGGCTTCGCCTGCTCTCCCGTGCCTGTGGTCCCCGTCGCCCGCGGCGCCGCCGCCTGTGCCTGGTGGCCTCCCGGCCCTGGCCCCGGTCTGCCCGGCTCCTCGGCCTTGCCGGCTTGTGCCCGGTCCTGTCCTTCCTCGGTTGCCGCGTCTCGGCCCCTCCCGTTCGTCCTGGCTCTGCCCTGCTGCCCGTGGCCGTTGCGGCTTTGCTTGCCTGCCTGCCCGTGCCTCGTCCCGCGCTGGGCCCGCGGCCCGCCCCGGCTCTCGCTTGGTCCTGGGGGCTGCCCCGCTCTCTTGGCCCGCCGCCCCGCGGCTCCCCCTTGGTCGTGGCCCCGCTCCCCGTGGTCGTGGCTTGGTGCCCGGGTTCCCCGGTTGCTGCCTTTTGCCCCTTTGGCCTCCTCCCGTTGTGTGGCGCGGTCCGCCGTCTGGCTGCTCGCTCCCTCTCTTTCCGGCGCTCTTCTCTCTCCGGACGGCCGCACCCCCTCGCCAGGTCTTGGGCCTGCGCCTTTTGGTCCCCACTGCCCTGCGTGCCTCCTGTGCCTTTTTCCTTATATCATTCCCCCAGGCCTCCGCCCCCCACTTCTCCGGTCTCCCGGGCCCATCCGCCCTGATCCCGTCCCGCCTCGCTCGCGCGCGGTAGGCGTCCGCGCTGTCTCCCTGTCTCATCGCCGCCTTCCGCGTACTCGCCCTGGCCGCCTGCCGGCCCTTGTTCCGGGCGCCCTCTCCCCCGCCTCGCTACTCCTCCCCTCCCTCCCCGCGCCGTTCCCCTCGTGCCTCCGCGGCTTCTTCCCTCCCACTCTATCCGCCGTTCTTCCTCGCTGCGCGGGGCGGCGTAGGTCGGCACGTCCGCCCGTCCCCTTGGTCCCGCTCGCCGCGCACCCCCTGCTGCCCCCCGTCCGCGGTCCACTCGCTTTCTCTTTCTCCCTACCTCCCCTGCCTCCTCCCCCCTGCTCTCTCTACGCCGGTTCTTCCGGTCTCGGCGTGCGCCCTCGCGTGCGTGCGTCTCCGGGCCCCGGCCCGCGCCTGACACCCCGACCCCGCTCTCCCCCCCGGACTCTGGGCGTTCCCTCTCTCCTTCTTCCTCCCAGGTCCTCCCCCCTCCATCCTCCTGGCGTCCCCCGGCCCTGCGGGCTCGGCCGGGGTCCTCGGTTCTGCTTCTCTGTCCTCCCCTTTGTTGGTTTCCTCTCTGGCCCGCTTGCCCGGTTCTCCCTCCTCCTCTCCCTCTTTTCCCCGGGCAGGCCCGTCGTCCGCGCGGGCTCCTCGGTCCCGGTCCCCGTTCCCCCTGCTGCGCCGACTCCGTCTGCCCCTCCCCCGCGCCCGGCGGCGCGCCCGCTCGGCGGGCCCTCCCGGCGCCACTTGCGGGGGCGCACTCTGCTCTCTGCCCCTCTCACCTCCCCTCCCTTTCCCCCGGGGTGTTTCCCTCCCTGTTGTGCTGGGCCGGCCCCTGGCCGCTCCCGCTTCGGCTCCGTGGCACAGATAAAACATAACTAACATACACGAGACGTTCCCGCTCCGCGGTCGGCCTGAGTCCCAAGCGGTCTCCCGCCCCGGTTTCCCGCGGTCTCCTCCCGCCTTGCCCCGCGCCGGGGCGGTCCTCGCGGGCCTCTGTTCTCCCCTCCAGCCTTATCCTGCCCCGTCGCTCCGCGGTCTAGCCCTTTTCTTTCTTCTTCCCTCCCCCCCACCCGCGCCCCGCCGGCCGTGGCCTCCCCGGCGCGCGCGTCCTCCGTGCGCACGGCGCTACCGGCCTGCGCACCCGCCGTCTGCCCGCGCTCAGCCTCGGCTTCCTCCTTCGGTCGTTCCCCCTCCGGGGTTCCCTCGTCGTCGGCCCTTCGAGTCGTCTCAGCGCCCCCCCCGTCATCACCCCGGCGTCATCTGCGCGCCGGGCGCGATGCCTCCTGGTCCTCTTTTCTCTCCCCCCTTCACCTCACTGCCGTTTCCCGGGGCCACCCTGTGCCTCCACCCTCCCTCCAGCGCGCTTGCCGCGGGGTCAGGTTGGGTTGGCGCGCCGCTGGGTCCGGGGCCCGTGCTCTCCGTTTGGCTCACTCCTTACTCCGGCTCTCTCTCCCCCCCGGGTTCACTTCCGGCCCCCACATCCCTTGGGCCCCCTTTCCGCCCGTGCCTGCCCCGCGGGCCCCATCCCCCCGCTCCGCGTTCCTGCTGTGTCGCGGGCTCGTTCCGCTCCGCCGGGCCGCCTTGTCCTCTGCGCTCTCCTCCCTTGGCTGTCACCCTTGCCCCTGCTCCTGGCCCCGGCCGCCCCCTCTTGCTCCTTCCTCGCGTCTGTACGGCTCCCCCCCGGGTTTTGGTCGTCTAGGGTCGCTGTCCAAGGCGGCGCCCGGCGTACGGGCTTTTCCACTTGGCCGCCGCCTGCCCCTCCCTCCTCCGCTCCCGGGGCTCTCTTTACTTTTCTCCCTGGTTGCTCGGGGCTGCTCTAGTTGCGCCGCGCGGGCTCCACCGCCTCTCATCCGCGGCCTCCCTCGGCCCCTCCGTCCCCCTTTCACCTCGGTCGGGGTCTGGGGCCTTCCTGGCTTGCCATTCGTCTTCTGCCGGGCCGGTCGCGACCCCGGCCTCTGCCACCCCACCCTGCCCTACCTGGTCCACCTCCTCCCGCCCCTTCTCCTCCACGCCCGGCGCGCCCGCCTTTTCCGCCCTTCTTTCTCCGCCTTTCTTTCCCTCCCGTCGGATGCGTTTCCCCCTCCCGGGGCGTCCTCCGGCTCTCCTCTCCGTCCGCCTGAGCCCCCGCCCGCTCGTGCTCCGCTCCCGCCCGCAGCGGCGCACGGCCGGCTTCCTTTACCCTCCGCTGACCCCTTGCGGCCGGTGCGCCTCCCCCCTCCCGGTCTCTCGCCCTTCATTTCCTTCCCTTGCCCCGCGGCACGGCACGTTCCCGCGTCCCTCGCCGCTCTCTCCCCTGTCATTGGGCCCCACCCCGGGGTCCGCCCCGGCGGTTTTCTGGCCCTCCTCCGGCGCTCTCCCGTTGCCCCCCCCCCCTCCCGTACGTGCCGGCACCGGTACGCCCCCTTTCCCCTTCTTCCCTCTTCTCCTCCCTCCGCGGTCGCGGGGTCTTCTCGCGCGCTTCACCCGTCTCTCTTTCCCTTCTATCCATCCGTCCCTCGGCGCCCCTGCCCTTGCTTCGTGTCCCTTTAAACCCCCGTCACCGTCCTCCTTTCGGCCCCCGTGGCCTTCCCCTCTCTCTCTGCCCTTCCCTTTTTGCCCCTGGCCTTCGTGCCCCTGCCGCTCCCACTTTTTTTCGTTCCTCTCCCCTGGGGTCCCCTCTTCTTTCGTGCATGCCTGGCCCTGCCCCCTGCCCGCCCCTCCCGCGCGCCTTTCATTGGCCCCACACGTGGGTTTTCGGCCCCTTCGGCCCCCTTCGTGTCCCACGCATTCCCCTGCTCTCCCCGGTCCCTTGCGGCTCTTCCCGCGCTCGGGCCTCCGCGCCTTGGGGACTGGCGGGCCGCCGTCTCCAGCCCTCCTGCTGTGCTGCCTCTCTCTCTCCGCGTGCTTCCGGTGTCCCCGCTGGTGCCGGTCCTGCCCTCTCCGGTTTCTCTTCCCGTGGCCCACCCCCGGTCCCCCGCCTCTTCGTCTCCCATCCGGTCGCGCCCACGGGGCCGTGGCGCCTCCCCGGCCCTTCCCTTCCCGCCCCGCCTGCCCTTTACATGTCCCCCGGCTCGCCTTCCCCCCCCGGCCCCCCCCGGACGGGCGGGTGGGGCCACCACCCGCGCCCGCCCTGCGCTCCCGAGTGCGCCACTTTTCTCGTGTTTCCAGGCCCCGTCCTCCCGCCGGCCCGCTCCGCCCCGGCCTCTCCACCGTTTTTCGCCGTCCCGTTTTCCTTCCGCTCTGCCTTGTTGCCAGCCGTCCGCACTCCGGCTCTGCTCGGCGCCCTCGCCGCCCCCTTCCGTCGTCCCGGTCGCTCCTCCGCCCCCCGTCACCCGGTCATGGGCCGCCCCCTCGCCATCTCCTCGCGTCCTACCTCGTCCCCTCGCCGCCTCCTGCCCTTATTCCGCTCCGCCCCCCCCGGCCTGCTACCTCTTTCCCCTCGCCTCCGCGCTCCACCTCCGTCTCCCTCTCCCGCCCTCTGTTCCGCCCCCCTTCGCTCCCCGTGGCCCTCCCGGGGCCCGCCTCTTTCCTTCCCCCACCGTCCGCCCCTCGGGCCGTGCCCTCCCTGGCCTCCTTCCCTGGTACCCTTTCTGTCCCCCCGGCTCGCCCCTTCCCTTCCCCTCCCTCCCTGGCGCCCGCCCGGGGCCCCCCCCCCCGCGTGCCGCCTCCGCCCCGCAGCCGCCGGGCCCTTCCGCGGCCGGCCGCGCCCGACCGCGCCGCCCCTCGCGGGGGCCGCGGCGCTCGCCGCCCCCGGGCGTCCGGCCGGTGCGGGACCCGCTCCGGTGCCCTCCCCCTCGTGGGCGCCCGTTTGCTGCTGCGCCCGCGCCCCGCTGCTGCCTCTCCGCCCTGCGCTGCGCGCGCCCCCTCCTCGTCGCCCCCCCTGCCGCCGCCCGTGCCTGGTCCCAGTGTAGCCCCCGCCCCGGCTTGCGTGCCTGCTGCCCCCGCCGGCTGCCTGGGCCTACTCGTCCGGGACCCCCGCTCCCCGCCGCCTTGCCCCGCCTACCACGCCGCCCGCGGGTCTCCGTCCTGCCCTCCTCGCTCACGCCCCCGCCTGGCCCCTCCCCTTCGGCTCGTCTTCGCTGCCACTCGCCCCGGCGCCCCGCTGCGCCCACGCCCACCGCCCCTCCGCTGCCCGCGGCCCTGGCCGCCCCCACGGTTGCGCGCTCCGCAAATCCCGCCGGTCACATTGTTTGGTCGACCCTCCCGCTGGCCACATCCTCGCCGCCCTCAGGTATGGCGCTGGCCGCTGGCGCCCCCTCGTCCCACGCCCCGCCCCGCCGCCTCCCCTGGCCTGGGGGGGGGCCCGCGGAGGTGCCCCCGTGCGCCCGCCCGCCCCCCTTCGTGCCCCGGCCCCCTCCCGCCCCCATCCTGGGGCCCGTCTTCCCGGCCCATCACCCGCCTTGACCCCACTGGCGCCTGTCCCCCGTGCGTGCGCCCCCGCGGCACCCTCCTCGCCCTCAGTCTTCCTCTCTCGTCCCCCGCGCCCCCCGCCTGCCCGCCCCCGCCCCCGCCGCCTCGCCCCCCGCTGCGCCCACGGCCCTCCGGCCCGCCTGGGTCACCTCCCTCCCCGTACGCCGATTCCCCTTGCCCTCCCGCCGGGTCCCGTCGCTCGCGCACCGCGCGGCCCGGGCTTGGGCTGCCCCCTCGCGAGTCCCATCGGCGGCCCCCCCGGC
>RPFO01001161.1:0-22249 GCA_009746045.1 Mesostigma viride | reverse complement strand
GCAATTTCTCCCGCATTTTGCTGAATTGAGCTGACGTCATTTTCTTTCAGAACTCCTGAGACTCGATCTTAGGAGGGTGTGACGGCGTTCAGGCCGGCGGTTACGGGCCGTAACTCGCGGCTCCGCAGGATTTCAGGATTTGCCTCGGGCGTGGGGGTGCGATCAGGCCGTACGGTACGGCGCCCGCGGCGATGTCAGGATGTTCGGGTTTCTCCCTTGCGCAACACGATCGTAGTTAGTATTGACAAGTTGGGGGCCCCTTCGGGGCCCGGACTTTTTGGCGCCTGAGCGGGCGATTGGCGCGTACACCCGCGGGGTGCGTCCTCGGGAACGCCGGCGCCACGCGGGGTGCGCAGTGCGAAGGGGCAGTGGCCGAGGGCGCCGAGGCGGGGGGGCCAGCGGGAGCCCAAAATTTTCGGTTTCGTACGGCCGTTTGGCGGGCTGAGCCCCCTGCTTTTCCCAGCTTCGAGCCGTTTCCTGGCACGCGCCCCGTCTGAACACGTTCAGGCAAGTCATCTCGCTAAAGGTCCACAGGGACGAAATAATTACGTACATGCAAATTCTAGGCTATGGCGGTGCAGAAAACTGATTGGTGTAGGAGCATCGATGCATGGATTCGTTCCAAATATTGTAGGCATTTTTTATGAGTTATGGCTGGGTGTAGTTCGTGGCATGTTTCCCTACCCTTTTGGGAATGCCCTTGGGGCCAGGCCAGGTCAGAATATGCCGCCCTGGCCGGCCAAGCCGCTGGGGGCCTGCCAGACCAAAGTCCCTATATGAGTGTGCTTTGGTCCCAGTATGGACACTCAACTGTTTTAGGTTAGTTTGTGGACATTACCATGCAAGGTGCAACTGGCTCCTATTGTTAGGCGCGAGTTGGACACGATTTGAGGGCTAAAAGCTAAAATTTGTTTGCTGACACAGCTAGCCCGCAACACACGTAGCATAGGTGTCACACTTCATGTACTGTTCAAGTTGGGACACGATGCAGACAATGTTTGTTCTGGACAACTCTGATTTATTATAATGAGTTGTCTTGAGCACTTCATAATGAGATTAGCACAGCTCATTTTAAGACACACCACCGCATCTTTATCAAACAATCCCATCCAATTCCCAACTTCACCATGGAATGGCCATCAAATGTTAGCATGTGCACGATCGCTCATGCCCACTTCAAAATCACCTGAAGAAAGAAAGTTTTGTATTCGCTAACTTCTTTATAACCACCACCAGTATGGGGCAACCACAGGCCCTCACTGTGACCACTGTGACCACCGCAAGGGCACGCCATCACATGCAGCCATAAATGTATCTAACGAAGCAAGGCCAGCTGGTATCCAGGCGGCATGTTGCCACCACACACGTCTCGGTTACGGCGCGGTCACCCATCTTCATGTCCCTGCAAATATGCACCCCATAACAACGTGTGACAACCCACAAGACCCCACGGTGCCCTTTTGCGGGATCGCAGGGCATGGCAGGGCATGTGCGTGTGTACCACCCCTACCTGCCTGCCCAACGCCCCACTCCCCATGCCCCAAGTTTCATGGCTCGTGGCCTAGGTCCCCTGCCCCGTCCCACCTGCCCACTGTGCCCTTGCTTGTGACTTGCCTCTGACCACATCACGTGCAGGTGGCTGAGGGCCTGCCCCATGCCCCAGTCCCCACGACCTGTGACTCATAGCTTCAGAAAGGCTTCCCCTGCCCCCTGCCGCCTGGACCCTGCCCCCCGCCCCCTCCCCCTTCCCCCTGTCCCCATGCCCTCCTCCCTGTGGTGCCACCGCTGGCTGGCTTGCCAATAATCACATCTCGTGCATGTGGCTGCCTTGCTTGCTTGCTTGCTGGCTGGCTGGCTGGCTGGCTGGCTGCCGGGCTGGCTGGCTGGCTGGCTGGCTGGCTGGCTGGCTGGCTGGCTGCTGGCTGGCTGGCTGGCTGGCTGGCTGGCTGGCTGGCTGGCTGGCTGGCTGCCTGGGTGGCTGGCTGGCTGGCTGGCTGGCTGGCTGGCTGGCTGGCTGGCTGGCTGGCTGGCTGGCTGGCTGGCTGGCTGGCTGCATGGCTGGCTGGCTGGCTGGCTGGCTGGCTGGCTGGCTGGCTGGCTGCCTGGGTGGCTGGCTGGCTGGCTGGCTGGCTGGCTGGCTGGCTGGCTGGCTGGCTGGCTGGCTGGCTGGCTGGCTGGCTGGCTGGCTGGCTGGCTGGCTGGCTGGCTGGCTGGCTGGCTGGCTGGCTGGCTGGCTGGCTGGCTGGCTGGCTGGCTGGCTGGCTGGCTGGCTGGCTGGCTGGCTGGCTGGCTGGCTGGCTGGTTGGCTGGCTGGCTGGCTGGCTGGCTGGCTGGCTGGCTGGCTGGCTGCCTTGCTGGCTGGCTGGCTGGCTGGCTGGCTGGCTGCCTGACCCATGCCACATACCCCACGCCCCAAGCCTCGTGCCCCATGTCCCCAAGTTTCATGGCTCGTGCCCCAGGTCCCCTGACCCGTCCCACCTGCCCACTGTGCCTTTGCTTGTGTCTTGCCTCTGACCACATCACGTGCAGGTGGCTGAGGGCCTGCCCCATGCCCCAGTCCCCACGACCTGTGACTCATAGCTTCAGAGAGGCTCCCCCTGCCCCCTGCCGCCTGGACCCTGCCCCCCGCCCCCTCCCCCTTCCCCCTGTCCCCATGCCCTCCTCCCTGTGGTGCCCCCGCTGGCTGGCTTGCCAATAATCACATCTCGTGCATGTGGCTGCCTTGCTTGCTGGCTGGCTGGCTGGCTGGCTGGCTGGCTGGCTGGCTGGCTGGCTGGCTGGCTGGCTGGCTGGCTGGCTGGCTGGCTGGCTGGCTGGCTGGCTGGCTGGCTGGCTGGCTGGCTGGCTGGCTGGCTGGCTGGCTGCTGACCCATGCAACATACCCCACAACCCAAGCCTCATGCCCCATGTCCCCTGCCAGTCTGCCTGCCTACACATGCAAAGGAAACAAACATGGCCCCGCTGGCACAATGCAAAGCACACCTGGTTGATCAGGTAGCGGGCACGCCTGCAGAATGAGACATCAAAATTACACAGCCAGCAAAGCAAAATTCAGTGTGCAAGCCAATGGGGCCTACGTTTGACAGCAACTATGATGAATCCATGTAGAAAAATGGCACAACGCATGGTTGCCCACCTGCACGTACAGCCCAGTAAAAATTCACGTGCAGCAAACTGTCTACCTATGCGTGAATTTGGCTTCAGCCCAGTAAAAATCTGCACAACACAAATATTGCACAGCCATTAGAGCAAAGCAAAATGTTCACTGTTCAAGCCACTTGGGCTAACTTTGGATATGCTGGATGGAAGCAATATAGCACAGCATGACACACCCCGTGGACGCTCACCTTCACCCATATAGCCCAGTGAAAACTCACGTGCAAAGCAAGGCAGCTTATCACACGCAAAACCACCATCAACGTCAGGCAGCACAGCAGTCAACGACTCCCAAAATTGGTGCATGAGCAATCATCCATGAGCAATCATGGGCTTTCCCTGCCCAGTCTGTTCCAGAAGAAAGCAACACGGATAACGTGGCAATGACATTCCCAAGGAGAATGAAGAGGACGCACCCCACGGATACGACAATGGAAGACAGACTCTTGGTCCGGTAGGTGCACGCTGCGACCAAGAAAATTCGTCTGGAAAAAGGGAAATTGCATAAGATGACGGTAAACGTAAATCACATTAGATAAAAGCAGATACATTGACCACATCTTTGACACAAATCGCCATCGCCAGCGTTCGTCCCGTGCCAAGCAATCCAGCGCTCAATCGCCATTGTCTATGGTGACACCAGACATTCGTTTGCCCCATCCCACGTCTTCCATGAACAGCAAAACTGATTTTACAAGGCGTGAAATACGTAAAACTGAAGAATGACGACACTGAAACAAAACAATCTGATGACGACGTTCAATTTCCAGGTCGCTGGCTATTATACAGCAAATGCCATAGCGACACGGACCTCTCCCACGCAGGTTGCACGGGGTTGACGCCCCGCCAGCTCAGAAAGTTTCCTACGTACTCTTCCAATACAAATTTTGAAGTATAAAAGCCATGAATTCGCATTCCCCATCCCGATTTCACATGCTACGTCGCCCGCCATCGCCAGCCAGCAACAACTATGGTTGCTTCCGCAGCACGTTGCTTTGTTTCATTAAAATTTTTTGCCCCGACCATGCCGCTTTTATTATTCACGTTCACTTTACCCATTGCCACTGCCCAGCCTGGTGCGTTCGACGCGACGCTCGCCCCGCCCTGCACGCGAACTAAAATTTGGTACGGTTCGACCGGTCCAACTTTCCCCGTTCGACCTGAACACTTCAAGTCCGTATTTTTGTCAGGGTCCGAGGCGGGGGGGCCAGCGGGAGCCCAAAATTTTCGGTTTCGTACGGCCGTTTCGGGCGGAGCCCCCTGCTTTTCACAGTTTCGAGCCGTTTTTTTGCACGCTCCCCTTCTGAACACGTTCAGGTCAGTCAACTCGCAAAAATTGCGTGGGAAGTAGGCCGAACCGAAAATTCAACAAAAAAACCGTTCAGACTTGTGTTCGAACTTAATTTTCGTTCAGTCTGAACACTCAAAATTTCCGTTCAGTCTGAACCCTTAGTAAATGTACTACGATGTTTCGAAGAGTTGCTTCGGAACAAAATATTTTACCCTGCCGTATATGCCCCCCGCAGTTCTCGCGCATTTTGCTGAATTGAGCTGACGTCATTTTCGTTCAGAACATGTGAGACTCGATCTTAGGAGGGTGTGACGACGTTCAGGCGAGCGGTTACGGGCCGTAACTCGCGGCTCCGCAGGATTTCAGGATGGCCCTCGGGCGTGGGGTGCGATCAGGCCGTACGGTACGGCGCCCGCGGCGATGTCAGGATGTTCGGGTTTCTCCGTTGCGCAACACGATCGTAGTTAAGTAGTTGACAAGTTGGGGGCCCCTTCGGGGCCCGGACTTTTTGGCGCCTGAGCGGGCGATTGGCGCGTACACCCGCGGGGTGCGTCCTCGGGAACGCCGGCGCCACGCGGGGCGCGCAGCGCGAAGGGGCAGTGGCCGAGGGCGCCGAGGCGGGGGGCCAGCGGGAGCCATAAAATTTCGGCTTCGTACGGCCCGTCCGCAGGCGGAGCCCCCTGCTTTTCCCAGCGGCTTCGAGCCGTTTCCTGCCACGCTCCCCGTCTGAACACGTTCAGGCAAGTCATCTCGCTAAAGGTCCACTGGGACGAAATAATTACGTACATGCAAATTCGAGGCTATGGCGGTGCAGAAAACTGATTGGTGTAGGAGCATCGATGCATGGATTCGTTCCAAATATTGTAGGCTTTTTTTATGAGTTATGGCTGGGATGAGTAGGTCATCTAGATGACCTACTCATCCCAGCCACTGGACAGCAACATCTGGGTGTAGTTCGTGGCATGTTTCCCTACCCTTTTGGGAATGCCCTTGGGGCCAGGCCAGGTCACAATATGCCACCCTGGCCGGCCAAGCCGCTGGGGGCCTGCCAGACCAAAGTCCCTATATGAGTGTGCTTTGGTCCCAGTATGGACACTAAACTGTTTTAGGTTAGTTTGTGGACATTACCATGCTAGGTGCAACTGGCTCTTATTGTTAGGCGCGAGTTGGACACGATTTGAGGGCTAAAAGCTAAAATTGTTTGCTGACACAGCTAGCCCGCAACACACGTAGCATAGGTGTCACACTTCATGTAGTGTTCAAGTTGGGGCATGATGCAGACAATGTTTGTTCTGGACAACTCTGATTTATTATAATGAGTTGTCTTGAGCACTTCATAATGAGATTAGCACAGCTCATTTTAAGACACACCACCGCATCTTTATCAAACAATCCCATCCAATTCCCAACTTCACCATGGAATGGCCATCAAATGTTAGCATGTGCACGATCGCTCATGCCCACTTCAAAATCACCTTAACAAAGAAAGTTTTGTATTCGCTAACTTCTTTATAACCACCACCAGTATGGGGCAACCACAGGCCCTCACTGTGACCACTGTGACCACGGCAAGGGCACGCCATAAATGTATCTAACGAAGCAAGGCCAGCTGGTATCCAGGCGGCATGTTGCCACCACACACGTCTCGGTTACGGCGCGGTCACCCATCTTCATGTCCCTGCAAATATGCACCCCATAACAACATGTGACAACCCACAAGACCCCACGGTGCCCTTTTGCGGGATCGCAGGGCATGGCAGGGCATGTGCGTGTGTACCACCCCTACCTTCCTGCCCAACGCCCCACTCCCCATGCCCCAAGTTTCATGGCTCGTGCCCCAGGTACCCTGCCCCGTCCCACCTGCCCACTGCGCCCCTGCTTGTGACTTGCCTCTGACCACATCACGTGCAGGTGGCTGAGGGCGTGCCCCATGCCCCAGTCCCCACGACCTGTGACTCATAGCTTCAGAAAGGCTCCCCCTGCCCCCTGCCGCCTGTCCCCTGCCCCCCGCCCCCTCCCCCCTTCCCCCTGTCCCCTCCCTGTGGTGCCCCCGCTGGCTGGCTTGCCAATAATCACATCTCGTGCATGTGGCTGCCTTGCTGGCTGGCTGGCTGGCTGGCTGGCTGGCTGGCTGGCTGGCTGGCTGGCTGGCTGGCTGGCTGACTGGCTGGCTGGCTGGCTGGCTGGCTGGCTGGCTGGCTGGCTGGCTGGCTGGCTGGCTGGCTGGCTGGCTGGCTGGCTGGCTGGCTGGCTGGCTGGCAGGCTGGCTGGCTGGCTGGCTGGCTGGCTGGCTGGCTGGCTGGCTGGCTGGCTGGCTGGCTGGCTGGCTGGCTGGCTGGCTGGCTGGCTGGCTGGCTGGCTGGCTGGCTGGCTGGCTGGCTGGCTGGCTGGCTGGCTGGCTGGTTGACCCATGCCACATACCCCACGGCCCAAGCCTCGTGCCCCATGTCCCCTGCCAGCCTGCCTGCCTATACATGCAAAGGAAAGTTTCATGGCTCGTGCCCCAGGTCCCCTGCCCCGTCCCACCTGCCCACTGTGCCCCTGCTTGTGACTTGCCTCTGACCACATCACGTGCAGGTGGCTGAGGGCCTGCCCCATGCCCCAGTCCCCACGACCTGTGACTCAAAGCTTCAGAAAGGCTCCCCCTGCCCCCTGCCGCCTGGACCCTGCCCCCCGCCCCCTCCCCCCTTCCCCCTGTCCCCATGCCCTCCTCCCTGTGGTGCCCCCGCTGGCTGGCTTGCCAATAATCACATCTCGTGCATGTGGCTGCCTTGCTTGCTTGCTTGCTTGCTTGCTTGCTGGCTGGCTGGCTGGCTGGCTGGCTGGCTGGCTGGCTGGCTGGCTGGCTGGCTGGCTGGCTGGCTGGCTGGCTGGCTGGCTGGCTGGCTGGCTGGCTGGCTGGCTGGCTGGCAGGCTGGCTGGCTGGCTGGCTGGCTGGCTGGCTGGCTGGCTGGCTGGCTGGCTGGCTGGCTGGCTGGCTGGCTGGCTGGCTGGCTGGCTGGCTGGCTGGCTGGCTGGCTGGCTGGCTGGCTGGCTGGCTGGCTGGCTGGCTGGCTGGCTGGCTGGTTGACCCATGCCACATACCCCACGGCCCAAGCCTCGTGCCCCATGTCCCCTGCCAGCCTGCCTGCCTATACATGCAAAGGAAAGTTTCATGGCTCGTGCCCCAGGTCCCCTGCCCCGTCCCACCTGCCCACTGTGCCCCTGCTTGTGACTTGCCTCTGACCACATCACGTGCAGGTGGCTGAGGGCCTGCCCCATGCCCCAGTCCCCACGACCTGTGACTCAAAGCTTCAGAAAGGCTCCCCCTGCCCCCTGCCGCCTGGACCCTGCCCCCCGCCCCCTCCCCCCTTCCCCCTGTCCCCATGCCCTCCTCCCTGTGGTGCCCCCGCTGGCTGGCTTGCCAATAATCACATCTCGTGCATGTGGCTGCCTTGCTTGCTTGCTTGCTTGCTTGCTTGCTGGCTGGCTGGCTGGCTGGCTGGCTGGCTGGCTGGCTGGCTGGCTGGCTGGCTGGCTGGCTGGCTGGCTGGCTGGCTGGCTGGCTGGCTGGCTGGCTGGCTGGCTGGCTGGCTGGCTGGCTGGCTGACCCATGCCACATACCCCACGCCCCAAGCCTCGTGCCCCATGTCACCAAGTTTCATGGCTCGTGCCCCAGGTCCCCTGCCCCGTCCCACCTGCCCACTGTGCCCTTGCTTGTGTCTTGCCTCTGACCACATCACGTGCAGGTGGCTGAGGGCCTGCCCCATGCCCCAGTCCCCATGACCTGTGAATCATAGCTTCAGAAAGGCTCCCCCTGCCCCCTGCCGCCTGGACCCTGCCCCCCGCCCCCTCCCCCCTTCCCCCTGTCCCCATACCCTCCTCTGTGGTGCCCCCGCTGGCTGGCTTGCCAATAATCACATCTCGTGCATGTGGCTGCCTTGCTGGCTGGCTGGCTGGCGGGCTGGCTGGCTGGCTGGCTGCCTGACCCATGCCACATACCCCAAACCCCAAGCCTCGTGCCCCATGTCCCCTGCCAGCCTGCCTGTCTACACGTGCAAAGGAAACAAACATGGCCCCGCTGGCACAATGCAAAGCACACCTGGTTGATCAGGTAGCGGGCACGCCTGCAGAATGAGACATCAAAATTACACAGTCAGCAAAGCAAAATTCAGTGTGCAAGCCAATGGGGCCTACGTTTGACAGCAAGTATGATGAATCCATGTAGAAAAATATGGCACAACACATGGTTGCCCACCTGCACGTACAGCCCAGTAAAAATTCACGTGCAGCAAACTGTCTACCCATGCGTGAATTTGGCTTCAGCCCAGTAAAAATCTGCACAACACAAATATTGCACAGCCATTAGAGCAAGTCTAACTTTGGATATGCTGGATGGAAGCAATATAGCACAGCATGACACACCCCTAGTTGCTCACCTTCACCCATATAGCCCAGTGAAAACCCACGTGCAAAGCAAGGCAGCTTATCACACGCAAAACCACCATCAACGTCAGGAAGCACAGCAGTCAACGACACCCAAAATCGGTGCATGAGAAATCATCCATGAGCAATCATGGGCTTTCCCTGCCCAGCCTGTTCCAGAAGAAAGCAACACGGATAACGTGGCAATGACATTCCCAAGGAGAATGAAGAGGACGCACCCCACGGATACGACAATGGAAGACAGACTCTTCGTCCGGTATGTGCACGCTGCGACCAAGAAAATTCGTCTGGAAAAAGGGAAATTGCATAAGATGACGGTAAACGTAAATCACATTAGATAAAAGCAGATACATTGACCACATCTTTGACACAAATCGCCATCGCCAGCGTTCGTCCCGTGCCAAGCAATCCAGCGCTCAATCGCAACTGTCTATGGTGACACCAGACATTCGTTTGCCCCATCCCACGTCTTCCATGAACAGCAAAACTGATTTTACAAGGCGTGAAATACGTAAAACTGAAAAATGACGACACTGAAACAAAACAATCTGATGACGACGTTCAATTTCCAGGTCGCTGGCTATTATACAGCAAATGCCATAGCGACACGGACCTCTCCCACGCAGGTTGCACGGGGTTGACGCCCCGCCAGCTCAGAAAGTTTCCTACGTACTCTTCCAATACAAACTTTTGATGTATAAAAGCCAGGAATTCGCATTCCCCATCCCAATTTCACATGCTACGTCGCCCGCCATCGCCAGCCAGCAACAACTATGGTTGCTTCCGCAGCACGTCGCTTTGTTTCATTAAAATTTTTTGCCCCGACCATGCCGCTTTTGTTATTCACGTTCACTTTACCCATTGCCACTGCCCAGCCTGGTGCGTTCGACGCGACGCTCGCCCCGCCCTGCATGCGAACTAAAATTTGGTACGGTTCGACCGGTCCAACTTTCCCCGTTCAGCCTGAACACTTCAAGTCCGTATTTCTTTCAGGGTCCAAGGCGGGGGGGCCAGAGGGAGCCCGAAAATTTCAGTTTCGTACGGCCGTTAGGCGGGCTGAGCCCCCTGCATTTCACAGTTTCGAGCCGTTTTTTCCCATGCTCCCCGTCTGAACACGTTCAGTTCAGTCATCTCGCAAAAATTGGCACGGAAATTGCGTGGGAAGTAGGCCGAACCGAAAATTGAACCAAAAACCGCTCAGAATAGTGTTCGAACTAAATTTCCCGCTCAGTCTGAACACTCGAAACTTACCGTTCAGTCTGAACCCTTAGTAAATCGACTACGATGTTTGGATAGAGTTGCTTCGGAACAAACTATTTGACCCTGCCGTATATGCCGCCCGCAATTTCTCGCGCATTTTGCTGAATTGAGCTGACGTCATTTTCCGTTCAGAACATGTGAGACTCGATCTTAGGAGGGTGTGACGGTGTTCAGGCCGGCGGTTACGGGCCGTTACTCGCGGGTCCGCAGGATTTCAGGATTTGCCCTCGGTCGTGGGGGTTCGATCAGGCCGTACTGTACGGCGCCCGCGGCGATGTCAGGATGTTCGGGTTTCTCCGTTGCGCAACACGATCGTAGTTAAGTAGTTGACAAGTTGGGGGCCCCTTCGGGGCCCGGACTTTTTGGCGCCTGAGCGGGCGATTGGCGCGTACACCTGCGGGGTGCGTCCTCGGGAACGCCGGCGCCACGCGGGGCGCGCAGCGCGAAGGGGCAGTGGCCGAGGGCGCCGAGGCGGGGGGCCAGCGGGAGCCATAAAATTTCGGCTTCGTACGGCCCATCCGCCGCAGGCGGAGCCCCCTGCTTTTCCCAGCTTCGAGCCGTTTCCTGGCACGCTCCCCGTCTGAACACGTTCAGGCAAGTCATCTCGCTAAAGGTCCACAGGGACGAAATAATTACGTACATGCAAATTCGATGCTATGGCGGTGCAGAAAACTGATTGGTGTAGGAGCATCGATGCATGGATTCGTTCCAAATATTCTAGGCATTTTTTATGAGTTATGGCTGGGACGAGTAGGTCATCCAGCAACATCTGGGTGTAGTTCGTGGCACGTTTCCCTACCCTTTTGGGAATGCCCTTGGGGCCAGGCCAGGTCAGAATATGCCGCCCTGGCCGGCCAAGCCGCTGGGGGCCTGCCAGACCAAAGTCCCTATATGAGTGTGCTTTGGTCCCAGTATGGACACTAAACTGTTTTAGGTTAGTTTGTGGACATTACCATGCATGGTGCAACTGGCTCCTATTTTTAGGCGCGAGTTGGACACGATTTGAGGGCTAAAAGCTAAAATTGTTTGCTGAGACAGCTAGCCCGCAACACACGTAGCATAGGTGTCACACTTCATGTAGTGTTCAAGTTGGGGCATGATGCAGACAATGTTTGTACCAACTCTGATTTATTATAATGAGTTGTCTTGAGCACTTCATAATGAGATTAGCACAACTCATTTTAAGACACACCACCGCATCTTTATCAAACAATCCCATCCAATTCCCAACTTCACCATGGAATGGCCATCAAATGCTAGCATGTGCACGATCGCTCATGCCCACTTCAAAATCACCTTAAGAAAGAAAGTTTTGTATTCGCTAACTTCTTTATAACCACCACCAGTATGGGGCAACCACAGGCCCTCACTGTGACCACTGTGACCACGGCAAGGGCACGCCATCACATGCAGCCATAAATGTATCTAACGAAGCAAGGCCAGCTGGTATCCAGGCGGCATGTCGCCACCACACACGTCTCGGTTACGGCGCGGTCACCCATCTTCATGTCCCTGCAAATATGCACCCCATAACAACGTGTGACAACCCACAAGACCCCACGGTGCCCTTTTGCGGGATCGCAGGGCATGGCAGGGCATGTGCGTGTGTACCACCCCTACCTGCCTGCCCAACGCCCCACTCCCCATGCCCCAAGTTTCATGGCTCGTGCCCCAGGTCCCCTGCCCCGTCCCACCTGCCCACTGTGCCCCTGCTTGTGACTTGCCTCTGACCACATCACGTGCAGGTGGCTGAGGGCCTGCCCCATGCCCCAGTCCCCACGACCTGTGACTCATAGCTTCAGAAAGGCTCCCCCTGCCCCCTGCCGCCTGGACCCTGCCCCCCGCCCCCTCCCCCGTTCCCCCTGTCCCCTCCCTGTGGTGCCCCCGCTGGCTGGCTTGCCAATAATCACATCTCGTGCATGTGGCTGCCTTGCTTGCTGGCTGGCTGGCTGGCTGGCTGGCTGCCTTGCTTGCTGGCTGGCTGGCTGGCTGGCTGGCTGGCTGGCTGGCTGGCTGGCTGGCTGGCTGGCTGGCTGGCTGGCTGGCTGGCTGGCTGGCTGGCTGGCTGGCTGCGGGGCTGGCTGGCTGGCTGGCTGGCTGGCTGGCTGGCTGGCTGGCTGGCTGGCTGGCTGGCTGGCTGGCTGGCTGGCTGGCTGGCTGGCTGGCTGGCTGGCTGGCTGGCTGGCTGGCTGGCTGGCTGGCTGGCTGACCCATGCCACATACCCCACGGCCCAAGCCTCGTGCCCCATGTCCCCTGCCAGCCTGCCTGCCTACACATGCAAAGGAAAGTTTCATGGCTCGTGCCCCAGGTCCCCTGCCCCGTCCCACCTGCCCACTGTGCCCTTGCTTGTGACTTGCCTCTGACCACATCACGTGCAGGTGGCTGAGGGCCTGCACCCCCACATGCACGCATGCATGCCAGCCCCCCACAAACCCACACAGGCATGCCAGCCACCACCCACACTGACACACGCATGCCAGCCACCCCACGAACCCACGCACGCATGCCAGCCCCCCCTAAACCCACTCCCCCCCACTCCCACGAATGCATGGCAGCCCGCCCCGCCCCACATGCATGCATGGCAGCTCCCTTCAACGCCGACGCACGCATGCCAGCCCCCCCCACCACGCACGCATGCCAGCCCCTCCCACACCCACACACGGATGCCTGCCCCCCCCACACACACACGCATGCATGCCAGAAACACAACAACCAAAGAACAATGTCTGTACAGTTAAACTCCTCACACACATCCACTTACGCTGTCCAAATAGTCAGCTGATGCAAACAGTCGATCTTCAAGCTGATACACCTGGCGCAGTCGTCGTGCTTCGAGCATGCCCGCAAGAAACCGTGTGCGAGCGAGGCACTGCGCTGGGTCCCCGTTACACGCCGCGGCCGCTACCAGGAACTCGTTGGCAGTGCCAAATCGTGCAGCCTCCAGCTAAGCAATCAACAAAAATGAGAGCAAACACGAAGCAAAGAATGACGTATTAAAAAAAAAAAAAAAAAAAATTAACGTGTGCACAGATCCTACCCTACCCTCCACTCAATTAATAGTATACAAATCATAGTGGACATCACCACGAGAGCCACAGAGCGAAAGACTCACCAGCTGCACCTCCGCAGAAGTCTGCCCACCGTTCGGCATGGGAGGCAGGAACGACACCAGATGTAACATCTGCGACCAGCCCACAAACCCACGCATGCATGCCAGCCACCCCCACACCAAGGCACGCATGTCAGCCGCCCCCCACACCCACGCATGCATGCCGTCCCCCCCCACACCCACGCACGCGTCCCAGCCCGCCCCACCCCACATGCGTGCATGGCAGCTCCCCCCCACACCCACGCGTGCATGGCAGCCCCTCCACAAACCCATGCACGCATGCCAGCCACCCCCACACCCACGCACGCATGCCAGCCATGCCACGAGCCCACGCATGCATGCCAGCCATCCCCCACATGCATGCATGGATGCCAGGCCCCCCCTACATGCACGTGCATGCCAGCCACCCCCCACACCCACGCACGCATGCAAGCCACCTCCCACACCCACGCGCGCATGACAGCCCACCCCACGAACCCAGGCACGGATGCCAGCCACCCCCACACCCACGCACGCATGTCAACCCCCCCACACACCCACGCATGCATGCCAGCCCCCCCCAAACCCACACACGCGTGCAAGCCCCCCCCACATGCACACATGCATGCCAGCTCCCCCCCAAACCCACGCATGCATGCCAGCCACCCCCACACCAAGGCACGCATGTCAGCCCCCCCCAAACCCACGCATGCCAGCCACCCCCACACCCACGCACGCATGTCAGCCCCCCCCACAGCCACGCATGCATGCCAGCCCCCCCCAAACCCACGCACGCGTGCCAGCCCCCCCCACATGCACACATGCATGCCAGCCACCCCACAAACCCGCACACGCATGCCAGCCACCCCCATACCCACGCACGCATGTCAGCCCCTCCCCACACCCACGCACGCATGCCAGCGCGCCCCGCCCCACATGCGTGCATGGCAGCTCCCCCACGAACCCACGCATGCATGGCAGCCCCCCCCGACACCCACACACGCATGCCAGCCACCACCCACACCCACGCAAGCATGCCAGCCCCCCCCACACACCCATGCACGCATGGCAGCACCCCCACGAACCCACCCATGCATGCCAGCCCCCCCGACACCCACGCACGCATGCGAGCCACCCCCACATGCACGCATGCATGCCGGCCACCCCCCACACCCACACACGCATTCCAGCCACCCCCGTCACCAACGTACGCATGTACGCATGCCAGCCACCACCCACGCACGCATGGCAGCCCGCCCCGCCCCACATGCCACGCATGCATGGCACTCCCCCCCACACCCACTCATTCATTCCAACCACCCTACAAACCCACTTATGCATGCCAGCCACCCTCACCAACATACGCAGCCCATACCAAATGACATTCAATTGGCCTGAAACTTGGTAGGCACACTGCAACACAGCCCCAAAAACTACCTTCCAAGTTTCAGGTGAAGCCGATGTCATTTGATGGGTGGGCTGCACCACACCCACTTGGTTATTACCGATGAGCAACTATGTTGGGGTGTGTTGCACAAGCCAAAGCCTGGGAGTGGCAGCCCATATCAAATGACAGTCAATTGGCCTGAAACTTGGTAGGCACACTGCAACACAGCCCCAAAAACTACCTTCCAAGTTTCAGGTGAAGCCGATGTCATTTGATGGGTGGGCTGCACCACACCCACTTGGTTATTACCGACGAGCAACTATGTTGGGGTGTGTTGCACAAGCCAAAGCCTGGGAGTGGCAGCCCATATCAAATGACATTCAATTGGCCTGAAACTTGGTAGGCACACTGCAACACAGCCCCAAAAACTACCTTCCAAGTTTCAGGTGAAGCCGATGTCATTTGATGGGTGGGCTGCACCACACCCACTTGGTTATTACCGGCGAGCGACTATGTTGTAAATCCGATGTCATTTGATGGGTGGGCTGCAATAAGACACACCAACCATGCCCAGTACATCACGTTTACAAAAACATATTATCATGCCAGAGTAACGCCACAAGGAACTCACCGTCAAATAAACGTTGTCGCAGAAGCCGTCAGGTGGCGACAGGACCAACCAATTTAGCACATCCCGGACGTAGGCCTGCTGCAACGAGACATCGCCCTGGTAAAGCCGGGCTTGCTCGACGTAATGATACGATTCTGGCCGCGGGTCCCCACTTACAAGCGTGCTCGCCTACACGTCTCAGAAGGCACACGAACACAAATTCACGCGTCGTATTCCCAACAACGTCAACGCCATCCTACAACACCTACGCGCTAAGCAATATCCTGACTCGCTAAAGTTGTCAATGCAGAATGCAGAAATAAGTAAGCATCGAAACCTTTGCCACTTACCTGCCCAACAAAGTATATTGATATCAGGTATAACGTCCACCTCCTCATTCTGAAAGCGGCGTTGACCATCGATTACCTACGGCTGATGACAATCCTATCACAACAGCACAACTAGTGCGAGCCTGTCCCCGAGCTGCAGTAATTCCAATTTCTCGGCGTGAGCAATGTACATGGATTCCTTACGTTCCTTAACAATGCCGAGCATTCTGACGATGCCAACTATATTGCATCCATCGCCACGCACTCCCAAAACACCGCGCCCCAAATTCGCTGTTTCACAGCACTCCAAAATTTTCCCACTGTCAACCTGTCACTGTCATACTGCCACGCGTCCCGTTCAGTCTCAACTCGTTTCGTAGCTCGAGTGCTCGACAAAATTTAATACAAGCCAGACGTTGTATTAGTTGTTGTTGTTGTTGTCTCCCACGCCGCACAATAGAGCCACACAGCTGTATTAAATACAAGCCAGACGTCTTGATACCCTAGGCTTAGCAGGGATTAACTACTGGTTCTATTTGGAATAACGTACACCTATTTACCTGGAAATACAAGCCAGACCTACTGATCCTGCGTACAGATCCTGAGTGCTTTCAGCCGTACTGATCGGATCAGCCTTCCAATAAATCAAGTAGAATCCTTGGATAGAGATCCTTCGTCACAAACTCTTCCACCCAGCCGTACTTCATACGAACCGTCCGCAGGCGGAGCCCCCTGCTTTTCACCGTTTCCTGCCACGCTCACCGTGTGACTCCCGCTAAAATCGGCACGAAAATTGCGCGGGAAGTAGGCTGAGCCGAAAATTTACCCAAAAACTCGTTCAGAAAAGTCGAACTACGCACAGTACCTTCAGCCGCGGGACAGTTCTCGTTCAGCTTCTAGTAAATCGACTACGATGTTTGGGCTAAGCTAACTCGTGCAAAACTCTTCCCCCCAGCCGTACATGCCCCCCGGCATTTCTCGCGCATTTTGCTGAATTCAGCTTCCGTTCAGAATAGGTGACAGTCGATCTTAGGCGGGTGTGACGTCGTTCAGGCCGGCGGTTACGGGTCGTAACTCGCGGCTCCGCAGGATTTCAGGGATGGCCCTCGGGCGTGGGGGTGCGATCAGGCCGTACGGTACGGCGCCCGCGGCGGTGTCAGGATGTTCGGGTTTCTCCGTTGCGCAACACGATCGTAGTTAAGTAGTTGACAAGTTGGGGGCCCCTTCGGGGCCCGGACTTTTTGGCGCCTGAGCGGGCGATTGGCGCGTACACCCGCGGGGTGCGTCCTCGGGAACGCCGGCGCCACGCGGGGCGCGCAGCGCGAAGGGGCAGTGGCCGAGGGCGCCGAGGCGGGGGGGCCAGCGGGAGCCATAAAATTTCGGCTTCGTACGGCCCGTCCGCAGGCGGAGCCCCCTGCTTTTCCCAGCTTCGAGCCGCTTCCTGGCATGTTCAGGCAAGTCATCTCGCTAAAGGTCCACTGGGACGAAATAATTACGTACATGCAAATTCGAGGCTATGGCGGTGCAGAAAACTGATTGGTGTAGGAGCATCGATGCATGGATTCGTTCCAAATATTGTAGGCATTTTTTATGAGTTATGACCTACTCTAGATGACCTACTCATCCAGCCACTGGACAGCAACATCTGGGTGTAGTTCGTGGCATGTTTCCCTACTCTTTTGGGAATGCCCTTGGGGCCAGGCCAGGTCAGAATATGCCGCCCTGGCCGGCCAAGCCGCTGGGGCCTGCCACACCAAAGTCCCTCTATGAGTGTGCTTTGGTCCCAGTATGGACACTAAAATGTTTTAGGTTAGTTTGTGGACATTACCATGCATGGTGCAACTGGCTCCTATTGTTAGGCGCGAGTTGGACACGATTTGAGGGCTAAAAGCTAAAATTGTTTGCTGACACAGCTAGCCCGCAACACACGTAGCATAGGTGTCACACTTCATGTAGTGTTCAAGTTGGGGCATGATGCAGACAATGTTTGTTCCAACTCTGATTTATTATAATGAGTTGTCTTGAGCACTTCATAATGAGATTAGCACAGCTCATTTTAAGACACACCACCGCATCTTTATCAAGCAATCCCATCCAATTCCCAACTTCACCATGGAATGGCCATCAAATGTTAGCATGTGCACGATCGCTCATGCCCACATCAAAATCACCTGAAGAAAGAAAGTTTTGTATTCGCTAACTTCTTTATAACCACCACCAGTATGGGGCAACCACAGGCCCTCACTGTGACCACTGTGACCACGGCAAGGGCACGCCATCACATGCAGCCATAAATGTATCTAACGAAGCAAGGCCAACTGGTATCCAGGCCGCATGTTGCCACCACACATGTCTCGGTTACGGCGCGGTCACCCATCTTCATGTCCCTGCAAATATGCACCCCATAACAACGTGTGACAACCCACAAGACCCCACGGTGCCCTTTGGCGGGATCGCAGGGCATGGCAGGGCATGTGCGTGTGTACCACCCCTACCTGCCTGCCCAACGCCCCACTCCCCATGCCCCAAGTTTCATGGCTCGTGCCCTAGGTCCCCTGCCCCGTCCCACCTGCCCACTGTGCCCCTGCTTGTGACTTGCCTCTGACCACATCACGTGCAGGTGGCTGAGGGCCTGCCCCATGCCCCAGTCCCCACGACCTGTGACTCAAAGCTTCAGAAAGGCTCCCCCTGCCCCCTGCCGCCTGGACCCTGCCCCCGCCCCCTCCCCCTTCCCCCTGTCCCCATGCCCTCCTCCCTGTGGTGCCCCCGCTGGCTGGCTTGCCAATAATCACATCTCGTGCATGTGGCTGCCTTGCTTGCTTGCTTGCTTGCTGGCTGGCTGGCTGGCTGGCTGGCTGGCTGGCTGGCTGGCTGGCTGGCTGGCTGGCTGGCTGGCTGGCTGGCTGGCTGGCTGGCTGGCTGGCTGGCTGGCTGGTTGACCCATGCCACATACCCCACGGCCCAAGCCTCGTGCCCCATGTCCCCAAGTTTCATGGCTCGTGCCCCAGGTCCCCTGCCCCGTCCCACCTGCCCACTGTGCCCTTGCTTGTGTCTTGCCTCTGACCACATCACGTGCAGGTGGCTGAGGGCCTGCCCCATGCCCCAGTCCCCATGACCTGTGACTCATAGCTTCAGAAAGGCTCCCCCTGCCCCCTGCCGCCTGGACCCTGCCCCCCGCCCCCTCCCCCCTTCCCCCTGTCCCCATACCCTCCTCTGTGGTGCCCCCGCTGGCTGGCTTGCCAATAATCACATCTCGTGCATGTGGCTGCCTTGCTGGCTGGCTGGCTGGCTGGCTGGCTGGCTGGCTGCCTGACCCATGCCACATACCCCAAACCCCAAGCCTCGTGCCCCATGTCCCCTGCCAGCCTGCCTGTCTACACGTGCAAAGGAAACAAACATGGCCCCGCTGGCACAATGCAAAGCACACCTGGTTGATCAGGTAGCGGGCACGCCTGCAGAATGAGACATCAAAATTACACAGTCAGCAAAGCAAAATTCAGTGTGCAAGCCAATGGGGCCTACGTTTGACAGCAAGTATGATGAATCCATGTAGAAAAATATGGCACAACACATGGTTGCCCACCTGCACGTACAGCCCAGTAAAAATTCACGTGCAGCAAACTGTCTACCCATGCGTGAATTTGGCTTCAGCCCAGTAAAAATCTGCACAACACAAATATTGCACAGCCATTAGAGCAAGTCTAACTTTGGATATGCTGGATGGAAGCAATATAGCACAGCATGACACACCCCTAGTTGCTCACCTTCACCCATATAGCCCAGTGAAAACCCACGTGCAAAGCAAGGCAGCTTATCACACGCAAAACCACCATGAACGTCAGGAAGCACAGCAGTCAACGACACCCAAAATCGGTGCATGAGAAATCATCCATGAGCAATCATGGGCTTTCCCTGCCCAGCCTGTTCCAGAAGAAAGCAACACGGATAACGTGGCAATGACATTCCCAAGGAGAATGAAGAGGACGCACCCCACGGATACGACAATGGAAGACAGACTCTTCGTCCGGTATGTGCACGCTGCGACCAAGAAAATTCGTCTGGAAAAAAGGAAATTGCATAAGATTACGGTAAACGTAAACACACTAAAACACACTCCCCAAAACTACCTTCCAAGTTGCAGGTGAAGCCGATGTCATTTGATGGGTGGGCTGCACCACACCCACTTGGTTATTACCGGCGAGCAACTATGTTGGGGTGTGTTGCACAAGCCAAAGCCTGGGAGCGGCAGCCCATACCAAATGACATTCAATTGGCCTGAAACTTGGTAGGCACACTAAAACACACTCCCCAAAACTACCTTCCAAGTTGCAGGTGAAGCCGACGTCATTTGATGGGTGGGCTGCACCACACCCAATTGGTTATTACCGGCGAGCAACTATGTTGGGGTGTGTTGCACAAGCCAAAGCCTGGGAGCGGCAGCCCATACCAAATGACATTCAATTGGCCTGAAACTTGGTAGGCACACTGAAACACACTCCCCAAAACTACCTTCCAAGTTGCAGGTGAAGCCGATGTCATTTGATGGGTGGGCTGCACCACACCCACTTGGTTATTACCGGCGAGCAACTATGTTGGGGTGTGTTGCACAAGCCCCATAATAACACACAGCAACCATGCCCAGTTCATCACGTTTACAAAAACATATGATCATAGCAGAGTAACGCCACAAGGAACTTACCGTCAAATATACGTTGTCGCAGAAGCCGTCAGGTGGCGACAGGACCAACCAATTCAGCACATCCCGGACGTAGGCCTGCTGCAACGAGACATCGCCCTGGTAAAGCCCGGCTTGCTCGACGTAATGATACGATTCTGGCCGCGGGTCCACACTGACAACCGTGCTCGCCTACACGTCTCAGAAGGCACACGAACACAAATTCACACGTCGTATTCCCATCAACGTCAACGCCATCCTGCAAAATGCACGTACACCTACGCGCTAAGCAACATCCTGACTCGCTAAAGTGGTCAATGCAGGATGCAGAAATAAGGAAGCATCGAAACCTTTCCGTTGCCACTTACCTGCCCAACAAAGTATATTGATATCAGGTATAACGTCCACCTCCTCATTCTGAAAGCGGCGTTGACCATCGATTACCTACGGCTGATGACAATCCTATCACAACAGCACAACTAGTGCGAGCCTGTCCCCGAGCTGCAGTAATTCCAATTTCCCTGCGTGAGCAATGTACATGGTTTCCTTACGTCCCTTAACAATGCCGAGCAATGAACGATGCCAACTGTATTGCATCCATCGCCACGCACTCCCAAAACACCGCGCCCCAAATTCAGGTTCACAACACACCAAACATTTCCCACTGTCACTGTCATACTGCCACGCGTCCCGTTCAGTCTCAACCCGTTTCGTAGCTCGACAATATTAAAAAATTCGCAACACTCCAAAAATTTCCCACTGTCAACTCTCCTGTCACGATGACTGTCACTGTCATACTGCCACGCGTCCCGTTCAGTCTCAACTCGTTTCGTAGCTCTACAATACAAGCCACACGACGTTCAGCCGTACTGATCGGATCTTCTTTCTAGTAAATAGAGTAGGATGTTCCGTTCAGAAAAGTGTTCGAACTAAATTTTTGGCACATTTCCCATTCAGTCTGAACACTGGCGGTGCAGAAAACTGATTGGTGTAGGAGCATCGCCAGCCCGGTGCGTTCGACGCGACGCTCGCCCCGCCCCGCATGCGAACTAAAATTTGGTACGGTTCGACCGGTCCAACTTTCCCCGTTCAAGTCCGTATTTCGGTCAGGGTCCGAGGCGGGGGGGCCAGCGGGAGCCCAAAATTTTCGGCTTCGTACGGCCCGTCCCAAGGCGGAGCCCCCTGCTTTTCACAGTTTCGAGCCGTTTTTCTCTGAACACGTTCAGTTCAGTCATCTCGCAAAAATTGGCACGGAAATTGCGTGGGAAGTAGGCCGAACCGAAAATTGAACCAAAAACCGCTCAGAATAGTGTTCGAACTAAATTTCCCGCTCAGTCTGAACACTCGAAACTTACCGTTCAGTCTGAACCCTTAGTAAATCGACTACGATGTTTGGATAGAGTTGCTTCGGAACAAACTATTTGACCCTGCCGTATATGCCGCCCGCAATTTCTCGCGCATTTTGCTGAATTGAGCTGACGTCATTTTCCGTTCAGAACATGTGAGACTCGATCTTAGGAGGGTGTGACGGTGTTCAGGCCGGCGGTTACGGGCCGTTACTCGCGGGTCCGCAGGATTTCAGGATTTGCCCTCGGTCGTGGGGGTTCGATCAGGCCGTACGGTACGGCGCCCGCGGCGATGTCAGGATGTTCGGGTTTCTCCGTTGCGCAACACGATCGTAGTTAAGTAGTTGACAAGGTGGGGGGGCCAAGGCCCCCCACGAATTCGGACGCACTACGCCACCAGGGGCCCTGAGGCCTCCGTCGAAAGCTTCGACCCGCCGGCGAAGCGCCCGCCTACCGGGCCGGTCACTACGCCGGGGGGCGAACGCTCGGCGGCCTTCCTTTGGGGGCTTCCCATCGCGCGCGCTCGCGCCGGCCCACCGCACCGTCGATCCCACGCTCCGTCCCTCACGGGGAAATCTTCCAAATCAATTTTTATTCCTCGGAACTACGAAAATTCGGCCTGAACTCGCCCTAAATTCGTTTTTATTGCTCGAAACTAGTGACCGCTCAACAAAAAACGAT